>JAVIWB010000263.1:0-143924 GCA_031893035.1 Dermolepida albohirtum | reverse complement strand
AGAGCAGATGAAATCAATCAAATATTAAACTGTATGTTCTGCTTTGTGCACACATATGTTTATACCACACTTACACATAGTACATATACACGTACATACACACACAGACCATCATAGACAATGACGTTACCTCTTTATCTGTATTATAATAGATGGTAAAATAAAGCTTATTATTATTATAATTATCACTAAACTAAAAATCGCTCATACATCTCTAAATAATAAAATCATTTATAATTTTTTTTAAATTTTATTAATTTATCATGTATAATTTAGCATTCGCCGGTATACTAATATATAAAAAGCGAAAATAATGCCCCATACTCCATTCTGTGTTGTATAATATTGTAAGATACATCCTTTATAAAATTTTAAATTAATTATCAATTCGACACAGTTTGGCAATAAATCATGCCTTTCATTCGACGGAGTAAAAGAACACATGTCATGATGCAAAACACAACAAAATAAATGTAGGTCAGCTCACCGTTCTAAAAACTGTCGTGACAGATTAAAAGCTTCAAAACAACCGTAATCTATTATTAAGCATCATAAAAACCACCAAGAACGAGCGAGAGAGAAGAATCTAACCGAAGAGAAGAAAATTGGTTTTGCGGAACAGACGCTGATAAATTCGCGGGAAATGTCAATAATATCACTTTACTTTGGACTTTTTCCATAGTCTGAGCTACCCGCATCCTTTCTTTTTATCATTTAGACCCTTAAGTGATCCTCGAGCGAAAGAGACCGCAGTTTAATCACGTGAACACTAACATAAGATTTAAGATATCTGTTGCAAATTAATCGGTTTAATTGGAAGTTCCTTGGATCTAATTGTACGCTGCTATTTCCTTTTGTTTTTTTAGATATCTTTTGAAAGTTTAGATCATTGATTTAACAGAGATTCCGTTTCATCTTAATTAAGACTTTTTTTTCTCTTTTTAGAAGAAATTGCACTTTGTATCTGTAGATGTAAATTCAGAAAAATCTCGACAATTTTTATATTTCGTCTTCTTGAATTACAGATTGTAAAAGACTATGAAAACTAATTTAACTCGAAGACTTACGCGATCATTCTCCATACTCTCTTCATCTTGGCTTCCGGGCTAGAACCGCGTCTTCGACAATACTAGCAGCGACATTTCGTCACTAATTGTATGAGACATCTTCAGGGCTTAACAATCGCGCTCTAACAGTTTTAAGACTACAATAGGGGGCGGGGACTATATAGAGATATTCTATATATCTCCAATCTTCTCAATCGTAACCGTAACTCTTCATTGACCATAAGACCTTTCTATTGCGATTTGAGTATGAAATGATTTGATAATTATCCGGCATTGTGATGATTTCCATGAATGGTCTTGGAACTATTTCATGCTTTGTCAGATCTTATACAAAGGTGTTTCAAATTGCGCGGTTTTTTTTAGAATAAATAAAATATACATGGTGCACTGAATTTGTCTGGGTATGTGGGCATTTAAAAAGTGTGATGTATGACATTTATAAAAATGGCTTCGTACACGGTACGGTACAACAACGCGTTCAAATTGTTGAATTATTTTATGAAAATCAGCGTTCTGTGAAAAGAGTTTTTAGGAAATTACGTGAATTTTATGATTTACATAATCGTCCATCTGAAAGCACTATTGGTCGAATTATTAAAAAATTTCAAGAGACCGGTTCCGTGGAAGATCAAAAAAATCGTAGTGGTCGTTCACAAGAAAATATTGGTTTGGTTCGTGAAAGTGTTGCTGAAGATCCTGACAACAACTTGGACTTAGTGAATCAACAACATGGCGTATTTTAGACAAGAATTTAGCTCCGAAGGCATATAAGGTTCAAATAACACAGGAACTGAAGCCATTAGATCATTTAAAACGTCATTTATTTGTCAATTTCATCATCTGGGGTGAGGAAAATTCACGAATTATTCATGAGAAACCTATGCATCCTAAACAAGTTAGTGTTTGGTGTTCATTATGGTCAGGTGATGTAATTGGACCTTATTTCTTTGAAAATGCTGCTGGTGAAACTGTAACTGTCAATGGTGATCGATATCGTCGGATGATAACCGAATTTTTGCGGCCTGAATTAATGAATATTGATCTAGAGGATATGTGTTTTCAACAGGATGGCGCTATACCTCACTTTGCATACGAATCAATTGATTTATTGCGAGAAAAGTTTCCTGGACGTGTAATCTCAAGAAACGGTGATGTTAATTGGCCACCAAGATCATGTGATTTGACACCGTTGGACTATTTTCTTTGGGGTTATGGTCAGTTTTACAAAAACAATCCGCAATCAATTCCTGCTTTGAAAGATGAAATTATTCGTGTCACTGGTGAGATAGAGCCTCAATTATGTCAAAATGTCAAAACTTTAACAAAAGAGTGGACTTCTGTGGAGCTGCAACAGGAGGCCATTTGGCAAATATTATTTTTCGCATATAAATGTCATAACTGATACTTCAATTACCAATAAAAAGTTTTTGAAAGTGAATGCAAATTCTGTGTTTTATTTATTCTTTAAGAAACCCGCGAAATTTGAAACACCCTTTAATAGCAATTGTTGCGCCAAATGTAAGCATAATATATGACAACACTGAAACACACCAATTGGATGTATATGTGTGTAGTCCTATTATACGAGTACATATCGTTACATTTGTACAACCGGTACTTTATTCCGTTTCAGATTTTTAACATGAGAATATATTAAATTAAGTGTTATTCTGTCCAGACTAAGTTGACAGTTCAGCGAAGACACGTTATCTACAAATGCGGTATTCAAATTGTGTAAGATATTCGCTACGGAACGGAGTACATAACGCTTGTGCTTGTAATATCAAGAACAATATTAATCGAATTCATTCAAATGTTTCTAAAACATTCTCATAATGAAACTAGAAATACTAACAACATACGCAGAAGTCATAATGCAATAACCAATCCGTACTATGTTTACAAACTTAAAAGGTAATGTAATTAATTTAAAACATTTTTTCATCCCATGGTGGTTATTCGACCATCAAACCGTGTGAAAAGTGAAATCCAAAAGTGTAGTGAGTGTATACACATATGACTTACTATCCATCCTAACCAATTGACCTACAATATAACCAGTAAAAGAAGTGAATCTCGTAAATTAATACCTTAAAAATTAAAAAGTACATAAAAAAATTCTTTGTTAGCATTTTCAAGAAATACCAAGTAAAAAAGTAATTTTGATCAATATATCCAATTCTAACGTCCTTTTTATAAATTTATAGCATGAACGTTTAAAACTAAAAGGGCGATTCAAACCGAACTTCAGATTGTTGGAATTTTACGTTTTATCAGATAATATGAAAACACATAACAATATGCAGCAATCCAAACAAATCGTACGAATTTATTTAAGAAAACAAGCAATCAGTTACGAGTGCGCTAAGAAGTTCGACTACTTCTTGCACGCAATAATATGCCAAGTGAGCGTGCAATTCGTGATCTACTGCAAAGGTTTGAAGTAGGTGGTGTGGTTATTGACAAACTAAGGATCCGTTACTGGTGCATTGCTCCTCTGGTAAGTGATAGCTTGCATGAGAAACCAATCACGTCAATTTGTCACAATACACAGCAATTAGCTGGATAAATTGGATAAGTTCGAGTGAAAATATTCACCATTGGATGTTCCTGTGCCAGTGAGGCAACATTGAAGTACCGAAAATATCGCAGCCGTAAGTGCTTCAGTTCAAAATGATCCAAATCAGTCGATCCCACACCGTTCACGGGAATTGGAAATCTCTCAAACCATATTGTGGTGAATTTTGCGCAAAGATCTTAGCTTGCACCCTTGCAAGATCGAAATGACTCAAGAACTGAAGCCTCTTCATCATTTGAAGCGCCGAAACTTCTCCGATTGGGCTCTGCTAAAATTTAAAGAAAACCTGAATTTTATCGAAAAATCATCTTTAGCGATGAAGCTCATTTTTGGTTTAATGACTTTGTCAATAAGGAAAATGTACGTTATTGGACGGCAAAAAACCCACACATGCTTCAAGAAAGTCCATTAAAACCACAAAAAGTGACTTTGTGGCGTGGATTTCGTGCAAAAGATGCGATTGAACATTATTTTTTTGTCATTATCGCCATATTACGATCAATGGAGTTCGTTATTGTGTCATGTTGGAAGACTATTTTTGGTCAGAAATGGATGGACTTGCCATCAGTGATATGTAGTTGAAACAAGATGGTGCCATATGTCACACAACTGGTCAAACAATTGATCTATTGAAGTGGAAATTCGGTCACAGCACAATCTCGAGTAATGGCCCGGACGAGTGGCCACTTCGCTCATGCAATTTAACGGCGTTGGATATCTTTTTATAGGATTACGTTAAGTTGTTCGTTTATGCCAAAAAGCCAATAACGTTGGTGAAGCTCAGGAACAATATTGAACGCGAAATTGCAAATGTTCTGGTCGATATGTATGAAAGAGTGGTGGAAAATTGGCTCCAAAGAATCGATTACAATAAACTTGCTCGCGGTGATCATATGAACGAGATCGAATTCCATAGTTAAATGTAACATGTGTACTGCAGCTGGAATAAATTTTAGCTCAAAATCACAATTATTCTGTGTTTTATTTAAATACAAAATTATTATGTCTTTAGTGAATATGATATTGTATATCAATTACACGATGTAACCAATCTAGAATTAATGTTAATATGTACCACAATGTTAGCTTCAAAACCTAGTAAAATAAATATAAATTTAAAGATTTGGTTTTGCATTTTCTTATTCTGTTAGTCCCTAATAAATTCATAAACTTGTTGTCTCCAGTATCGAAATATTTTTGATATTCACATGCATTATGAGACTCAAACACTTAAACTTGCAAGACAATACAATTATATTACAATATATTTTGACACTAGTTCATGGATAACATTAACATTCAATTCCTTAATTTTTAATTATATTTTAATTTAGTTATCTTATTATATAGTCATGTATAATATCTGCATTAAATTAATAATTATGAATATAGATAATAGATGGAGATAGCGTTTTCAAAATATTTTTTAATAAATATTGCGAAATTTACAAGATTTAATTAATTAATAATCAAATGTAATTCAGATTAATGTATTAGTAATTGTACTTTATTACTACAATAGTGACTTATTGAATTTCTTTAGTTTTTTCTTCCCGCTCTAGTGCGGGAAGTTTAACTTCGTGCACACTTAACGGCTATTGGAAAATGGTATTTTGCGATCAGCGAGTATTAAAAATGCTTGTCAACTGTATACATTGCTAATAACGTTTCTAAATAGTATCGATGAGTGCAATACATTATAGAGATTTCAATAATTTTAATTAACTTTAATAATATTAAAACGAAAATATTTTCTACATACTACGTCATTTCACTTCCCAAATAATTCAACATTATTTGTTATACTATCAAAAGCTGTAAGGAATTCCTAGGTGATATTGAAAGGAATATTGAAATGTATTTTCGGCTCGCCAATATCTATATCAATACATTATATCAAAACATAATAAAATCTTTATTGCCGCAGGCTGCCGAAGACCTAACAAAAACTTTTTCAAACGGCAGGATACATGGCCATGGATATTTCGAACAAAAGGCTTCTTCCACAAAACAACTTTCTATTGAAGTTTCGGAACTCCACGTGGGTGAAGACGGTGAACTAAGATTAACCTGTATGTCTACGATTCCCGGATACGTAAACGATAACGAAGACTATGCAGACATAAGGAAACATTCAGTAAGGCGTAAGTCCTTTGAACATTTTAAATTAGTTTGTTTTTCTCTAGTTTCAAGTACAAAACACTTTTACTATACGAGGTACTCTCTAAAACTATTAAGATTTCCCTGCTGTTCAAAATAGTCGCCTGCAGAACCGATATATTTTTTAAATATATTTTTCACGGCCAAAAATCCTGACGCTATGCATTTTCCGAAATAAAGTCAAGAAATTCTTTCGATCTCTTTATGTGAAGTAGAATAATCGATTAAAATCTTTCTAATGCTGAAGGATAACCAAAGGCACACTATGGATTCAATAGAGTACGATGAGTTCTTTTGATGACGAATATATACAGTGCTGTACAAAAGAAAGAAGCACATTCTTGAATTTTACAATTATTATAAAATGATAAATAATAATCTTACAAAAGTTGAAATTTTTTTAATGTGTAAAAACTAACACATTACGATATTTAAACATAAACAACTTAAATTTTCAATATTTTGTATGACCACCTTTATTTTTTATAGTATTCTGCATTTATTTTGGTAGGCTTTCCATTAATGAATTAATGAAATTTTCAGGAATATTGTACCACTCTTCCTGTAGTATTTTCCACAGTTCATTTTTGTTCTTTGGCCCCCTTTCACACTTTTTTCTGTCAAGATAATCCCACACATGCTCAATAATATTTAAGTCAGGACTTTGAAGTGGTCACATCATAGTCTGCAATACCCCATTTGCTTTCTGCTGTGTTAAATAAGTTTCACAAATTTTGAGGTATGCTTGGGATCATTATCTTGCTGTAGAATGAAATTATTGCCGGTCGCTGCCCTGATGATATGGCATATTCTTCTAATAGCGTTCTGCATTTCTCACCAGTTAATTTACCCTCTATTTTTACAATTTCACTCACATCTGTTGCCGAAATACAAACCCAAACTTGGATATTGCCTCTCCCATGCTTTATGGTAGTGTGTAAACATGGTTCCAATAACGATTCACCAGGGCATCGTCTAACATATTGATGTCTGTTCGTTGCAAATAATTGACTAATTTAGATTCGTCAGTTCATACTACTTGTCGCCACTTATTGTATCCTCAAGTTTCGTGGTCTCTGGCACATTTTAATCGTTTCCTCTATTACCTCGTCGCAGTAAGGGTTTTTACTGTTAAACCATGTATCGAAGTATCAGATGTTCACGCAAGATCTTGAGCTAGTTCTCCGCTAACTATCTTACGATTTCTTAAGGAACTAACTTTTAAACATCCACTCTTTGGTCTATCACTTACACTGCCGGTTTCAGTCATTCTTTTTATTATTTGTTGCACGGCATACCGGGAACATGTCACTACCTTTGTTATTTTCACTTGACTGTAACCCTCTTGGTGTAAAACAATAATTTTATTTCTGTCTAGTAATGCTATTCTAGACATTTTCTATCTACTATAACAATTTACAGAACACAATTTTTTCTTAAAATGAAAATTTCACTCGTAGGCGCATTTTTTAAGAATCTAAATGAATTCTATTGTGGAACCGCTCTGTATCGTTTCTACCACTGAATTAAAAACAAAATCTTGTAGATAAATAACTCTCCTTTGAAATTTTATTACAGAGCATTGTAGTGCAATAAAATTTATTACTTTAATCCTCTTATCAATCAGTCGATCTCACCCCTACCCAGAAGTATGATGTTATAAACTCGGAAATTTCCAGTGATTATATTTCTACCAATAAGTGAATCATTCTTGGAAAGAAGTATTATAAATTTAATTAATCCAATAATTATTAGTAAAAACGTTTTAGTAAACAAGTTTTGGAAAATATTGTTAGATGCTTTTTTCTTTTGCATAGTACTGTATTTGTCTACTTTGCTAAGTACCTTATTTTGTATTTTTTGTTATAACTGATAGTAAATAGCAATAGTAATAACGTGAAATGTACATGTCCGTGGACGCTCAAGAAGACTGCGCGTATGATTGACCGCTGAAAATTCTCAATTTCTTCGGCCATTTTCCCAGATCTTTAAATTTCGTTCACTTCATTTTTCGTTCGACCGCCATCAGCTTTTCACCGAATGAAAGTAGGCTCCAAAGACATTTCCGATAAACCATCGCAAAATTCGAAATCGCGAGTTCCCAGCACCTAATCGTCCGTTCATTCTTCTTAATCGTCCATAGTAACCCCTAGATAGTTTCCGGGACGATATTCGGGAATAAAAGTTTCTCAAGATCCCAAAGATCGTGACATTTAATCTTTTGTTTTGCTCCGTCGCCATATCCCGTCAACCGAATAATTCCCGGCGACCGTTCCGACATAGATAGTCGCATATTAATGCTCTGAATCATCTTCTTTAAAGCTCAACTCGCTGCGATGACTCGTTTCGAAGTGACGGTCAAAATACCCGAATTTTCCCGAGAAGAAGAAAGGCATTTTACGAAAATTTAAGTTACGACGACAGTCGAGCAGTTCTGTATATTGAGACGCACTAATTTTAATCCCTTCGGAGAAAACTTTCATTCGACTAGCCTCACTTACGATTTGGAGTAAATATTAGATAGTTATTCAAGGCACATAGCAAATTGGAGAACAAAATTGTCAAAGAATTTAATAAAATTGGACATGTCATCACTAAGGAATCTAAGCAAAAGCGGTACTAAACTTCTTAATGTACATCCAAAGGAGATCAAATCTATTACAAGCTTATACAAACAACTCCTCAACCACGAATTCAGTAGCAATACATATAAGTACCATCTTTACCACCATATTCATAATATTTGAATAACAAACTGGAGCAATCAAAAAATTTTTTTGCATATTTAATTGACTATAAATATATTTTAAAAACACATTCTTGGATGTGCTACTCTTTCATCAACATAAATCTCTTATGCGTCCTAAACTATAAGGAAATTCTGCTAAAAATTCCATATAAAATTATGCATGTAATCTGAAGTGTATTTATAAAACTGCAAAACAGTCTTCTTATGCATTTAGTTTAAAACATATTTAATAAAGCATGTGTACAATCCATTTATAAAGGACTTATTATGTAGACTCCTAAGTTTTTTGATAATTAAACATTTCTTTTTTGCAGTTTACATAGAAACACCTGAAGAACCCGAAGAACTGACAATGAACAGTAAAGGAACAACGTGGGAACTCTCATGTTTCTTAACAGCGATGATTATCGGCGCCAATATGTTCTTTTAACCATACTACTTTTAAACAGATTTTTAACTAATTGTTTTATATGTTGCATGTATTATATGTTAAGTGTTAAACGATATAAATGATGGAGAAACAAAGAAAAAACAAACATAATAATTGAGCTGACTTATGATAATGGCGACTTTGTTACGATTTTTGAGAAAATAATCCCATAAGTAAGGGCATAATCGTCGGCAAAAATTGTACGTTTGACGAGTTTTGATCGACTCGACGCGGAAAAACGTTTTCCAAGTAACCACCAAATTCGAGAATGTTTGGACAACTCTATGATCTTTGGTGCTGTTATAGCTATATATAGGATTATTAAAAAGATATTTTGCTATAAGAGTATTTCGATAGTACATATTTTAAGCTTGTACTATAGAGCTAATTATAAAAGAAAGTATATTCTATATTGATGGACAGACTGTGTTTAAAATGTTATTACTATATAACTGTGACTCCTTTTTACTTTATACAATTCCTACCAACTTTAGCAGGGTAAATTCTTATACGACTTATATAAGATTTCGGACGGTTCGTTTACAAATATAAATCGTGCAAGTATGAACTTGCACGACCAAAGAAATATAAGCACAGAAATTTCACTGATATATTTTTTTCTCCTTGAATACCATCAGAATTCGTAACATCGCGAAATTTTACTCTGTTAGTTTATTTAAGGTATCATTCACAATAAACTTAGTACAGAATGGCAAATCGATAGAGGCTTTTCCATTTATCTTGCTCGCAGTCAACTTAGTACGGAATTGTATTGAAGAATAAATATAAGAGTTTGTAAACTTTAAATTCTAACCCTTAAATTTCCTTGAGACTGTTTTTAAATAAAATAAATAATAAAAATTATTTAGGCATTCTGATTATAACTAACGATAGCGATAAACGACAACAAAAACAATTTTTAAAAATCAAAATTTTGGGAATAAATAGTCTGTATAGTATTGTTGAAAAATCTGATTTCCGAACCTTCTCAAAAGCATTTTAGCAAGACAGAAGCGCCTTAGAAATTTTCCACGGTTTTCGATTTTTGCGAAATAACAATTCAAATAAAAAATATTGTTATAATAACAATAATAATAATATTTATTAATCACGTTACCCATTTACATAAACGTAAAATGTCAATAACATTTTTTAAATTTGTTTTTGATGGTGTTTGTGTATGTATATTTTGCTTACGACTCCAAATATGATTAAGATAAAATTCAATATTTAAAAAATGTAAACACTCGTAAGTTTAAACAAAGATATTTGTGTTACTGACGCTTATAATATTGCTTTTATAACTAAGAAAGAATTATAACATATACAAAATGTTTTCTGATATCTAAAAACGATAGCAATAAACGACGAATTATAATGGAATATTTCCAATCTGAATAATTAAAAAAAGCAAGAATAAGTAGTCAAATATGTTTTAGCAAGGTAGAAGCGCCCAAGAAATTTTCCACGATTTACGGTTTCGGTAAAATAACGATTCTAATAACAAAAATATTGTTACAATAACAGTAATAATAGTATATGTTAATCATGTTAGTTATTTACATGGATGTGAAATGTCAGTAACAAACACTTTTTAAATTTGTTTTCGATGGCGTTTGTGTATGTAAATTTTGCATGTGACTGCAAATGCAATAACGATAAAATTAGATATTAAAAATTATAATTACTCCTGGGTTTAAACAAAGATATTTGTGTTGATGATACTTATTACATTGCTTTTATAACTGAGAAGAGATTACTACATATATTAAATGTTTTCTGATATCTATTTTTCTCCAAAAATAATTCTTGAACTTCATATTATATGATGCTCGTACTTCTGTATTATTAATACCATTTATTAATAATTTTCAAGTAACCTACAAGACGTTTTCATTTTCTTATTCATGTAACTGACCAGAGAAACGCTACATTATCTTCTAACAACTTTTGTCATTCATTAAGAGATGATTAATTCGAAAACATTAATTAGTAATAGGCAAGTGGTGTTATTTTCATTTAAAATGAAGAATTTGATGAATATTAGGTTACAAATTGAACTGACCAGATTTGAAATACAAATTGGATCTGAAGAGGTTCAAACTAGTCTAGTAGTTTCAATATTTATGTAGAAAAAATTGTAATTTCAATCAACTAATGCTAATAATACAACACTGCGATTCCTTTTACAAAAGGCATTCAAATACAGCCTTTTACTAAAGACGTCGATGGTTGGCAAAATGACTAATACTAATTGCAGATTGTACAGGAGTATACAAACATTGACAACGACAAAAAATAGAACAGGCCTAATCAGTCATCATTAGATTTATTACAATAACCTTCATAAATTAAAGGTCGATGAAGATTAATGTTAAAACATTAATTAATAATAGGCAGATAATATTATTTTCATTGAAAATGAAGAATCCGATCAATACTGTATTACAAATTGAACTAACCGGGTTCGAAATACAAACTGGATCTGAACTGGTTGAAACTGGTCTATTAGTTTCAATATTTATATAGAAAAAATTGTAATTTCAATCAACTAATGCTAATAATACAACACTGCGATTCTCTTTGCAACATATAACAGACATAAATTTAGAATCATGAAAATAGATATTAACATTTAAATATACATCCTTTAGTTTCTCATAGATACGATGTCAGGGAAATAAAAAACAATATGAAGGGAAAACAAGCACAAATTTCCAGTGGAACGAGTTGCAACTCTCTTCAATCCAAAACCTACCTTTTTCAGAGGTCGAAGATCCGTTGACTACAGACTCGTAATGAATGGATAAAAAATAGGTATTTAAGGGGTCGTACTAAAAAAGGCATTCAATTGCAGTCTTTTACTGAAGACGTCAATGGTTGGCAAAACGAGTAATATTAATTGTTGATGGTACAGGAGTGTACAAACGTTGACAACGACACAAAATAGAACTAGCCTAATCAGTCATCATTAGATTTATTACAATAACCTCCATAAATTAAAGGTACGATGAAGATTAATGTTAAAACATTAATTAATAATAGACAAATAATATTATTTTCATTGAAAATGATGAATCTGATCGATACTGGATTACAAATTGAACTAACCGGGTTCGAAATACAAACTGGATCTGAACAGGTTCAAGCTGGTCTATTAGTTTCAATATTTATATAGAAAAAATTGTAATTTCAATCAACTAATGCTAGTAATACAACACTGCGATTCTCTTTGCAACATATAACAGACATAAATTTAGAATCATGAAAATAGATATTAACATTCAAATATACATCCTATAGTTTCTCATAGATACGATGTCAGCGAAATAAAAAACAATATGAAGGGAAAACAAACACAAGTTTTGAGTGGAACGAGTTGCAACTCTCTTCAACCCAAAACCTAACTTTTTCAGAGCTTGAAGGTCCGCTGACTACAGACTCGTTATGAATGGATATAAAATAGGTATTTAAGGGGTCGTACTAAAAAAGGCATTCAATTGCAGTCTTTTATTGAAGACGTCGATGGTTGGCAAAACGAGTAATACTAATTGTTGATGGTACAGAAGTGTACAAACGTTGACAACGACACAAAATAGAACTGGCCTAATCAGTCATCATTAGATTTATTACAATAACCTTCATAAAGTAAAAATGCGAAGAAGATTAATTTTAAAACATTAATTAATAGTAGCCAAATAATATTATTTTCATTGAAAATGATGAATCCGATCAATACTGTATTACAAATTGAACAAACCGGGTTCGAAATACTAGCTGAATCTGAACAGGTTCAAACTGGTCTATTAGTTTCAATATTTATGTCGAAAAAATTGTAATTTCAATCAACTAATGCTAGTAATACAACACGGTGAATCCCTTTATAATATATAATACAACAGATACAAATTTGGAATTATGAAAATAGGTATATTCTCTCAAATATACATCCTTTAGTTCTTCATAGATCCTTGCGATGTCAACGAAATAAAAAACAATATGAAGGGAAAACAAGCACAAATTTCCAGTGGAACGAGTTGCAACTCTCTTCAACCCAAAATCTACCTTTTTCAGAGCTCGAAGGTCCGTCGACGACAGACTCGTTATGAGAGGATAAAATATAGATAATTAAGGGATCGTACTAAAAAAGGCATTCAAATGGAGTCTTTTACTGAAGACGTCGACGGTTGGCAAAACGAGTAATACTAATTGTAGATGGTACAGGAGTGTACAAACGTTGACAAAGACACAAAATAGAACTGGCCTAATCAGTCATCATTAGATTTATTACAATAACCGTCATAAATTAAAGATACGGTGAAGATTAATGTTGAAATATTAATTAATAATAGCCAAATAATATTACTTTCATTAAAAATGATGAATCTGATCGATTCTGGGCTAAAAATAGAACTAACCGGATTCAAGGTTCAAAATCTGAAAAAATTTCGAATCAATCCGATCCATGCCAGGTCATCTGAAGAAGAAATCTGAACTGTGGTCAAATCAGATCGAATCGGACCTCGGACTCGGATCTTAACGCACATTTCTAGACTGCACACTATAAAGCTTAAGACATAACAAACCTACAATATTATATACATTTAAACCACCAAAATCTATAAGGGGAAGCTATTATTAAAAAAATGTTTACAATAAACACATCTAGTTTCCTCCAGAGTAAAGTGTTTTTAACGTTAAGGTTGGATATATTCCATTGTTATTATATGTTATAAATATTTTTTGCCTTTTATAACAACTCAAGAAAAATATTTGAAATAATTTGGATATAATCTGCAATTTAAAATAATTCAAGCAGTTTTAAGCGTCTGAAAGATTTACTCGCTTCACTGAGATACTATTTTTAATAAATATGACATTTTCATATTTTTATACGACTGTTTATTTTTGAAAAAAATAACAGAGAAAAAAGGGAAGATTGAAAATTCCTGTTTTCAAACTTACAGCATATACTCTTACAAATTAAATGGCCAAGTCTACCTAATACTCTACCTCTACCACATGAAATTTTTAGTACTAAGTTAATTGCGAATGAAACCCAACTTCTACTAATTATATTCTAGCATTTATTTCTCTAAAGCATGACGAAATTATAAAAAGCAAATTCACGTTCCACAACTCGTGATCGTGCTAAAGTTGTGTATTCAGTGTTTTATGTGTTTCACAAAAAAAAATAAAGTGTAATAAGTATAACTTGGATACATTCGGTTATTTTCAAAAAGGTATTTTAAATAATAAGCAGTACGAGGTACTATAAATATGGCTACTAGATATATTGAAATACCGCAAACCGAAATTAATTGATGTCACGTGTTCATACACTGTACGTAGGAAAAGTTTCTTTACTGGCTTGTAACTGTCCTACGTCTAAAATACAATATATAATAACTTGAAATCCAAATATTATTATGAGGGAAATTAATTTCTTTTTTGGTAAACTTACAGCATCGTTTTCTAAGAATTTGTAACTGTTTGAAATATAAAGACATTAAAGAGAAATAATATTTATTGCATATTGTATTTCTATAATACTTTTTATTAACAATTTTATTCTACGAAACGTTATTCAATAAAAAATTAATCTATTTATTGATCGTTAGACTGTAAATTTAGTTTATTATAAAAATATATGAAGATGTGTGTATATGTATAACCGAGTGTATTGTACAAAATGGTATATTTGCGATATTTATAATGCTTTCATCTCCATCACTCGCACAATTATTTTGGTTTTAATACGAAACAACACAAGATTTTATTATTACTATCGTACTGTTATCGTAAAAAGGAACAAAAGATGTCTACATTATTGCGACGAACTGTTCATAAATAGAATTCACAAGAACTGAAGAATATTTTTAATTACCTGCAATGCAATTTTCAATTAAGAAGATTTATTGATATCTAGATATCATATATTTATTTTTTATTTCTTAGGAGTCGTATAGTGTCTTTGAAATTAAATATAATTGTTTATAATTCTAATTAAAATTTAGTAGGCACATTATGAATCAAACTACGTAGAGTAGGCCCTGAAATGTCCACTATATAACCGATTTTGAAAAGCAATGAGTAATACGCGTACCTTATGGCATGAATAGATGAATATGAATTTGTTTCGTGCGAGTTTTTGCCGTGATTTCCAGGTACGACACTGTTTAATTATCTACTGATGATAACTTAGTTGTCGAAATACGTATAAAAAATACGAAAATTAATGTGGAAAGGAGTTATATATCAGCCTTAAGTGATTAAGTTAATCAACCACAGGCGCCATCAAATTGACCTTATTAAACTTTAGTGCATGATAAAATTTACTATTTACTATTTACTATTTTCTTAAAGTATTATAGATAACTTAGTGAAATTTTGACCGCTCATAGAAAAATGTTTATATTATCTAATAGGTAATTATTTAGGGCATATTTATTTAAATAAAAGTATTTTGCATAAATTTTTTATAAACAAAAGCAATTTTTTTTTCCATTTTTCACGCCAGAAAAAAATTCAACCTGTATCAAGTTACACGGAAAATATTCATCTGCCATAATCCGTTAACGACAGTTATTCTTTCATCTCATTACGGAGATATCGAATTTTTTATCACGCGGTGCGCTCCTTTGACGAGTGGTTCGCGTTGCCGCTACCGACCATGACTCGCTGGTTGCACGAACTCAACAAACGCATTCAATCTTGCATAAACATGTTTTTTCATAGATTAACGAACGTCGCAACTTCTATTATCAGTCTGCTGTGAGTTCTAGCGCGGTATATATGGATTAATTCTATAGGGATATTTCTGAAATATTATTAAGATGCTTCGACCAAATGATGCTGCAATCCGTTACGAAAAGAAGATGATAATTGTAAGCAATATAATTTATTCCTTGTCACCTCTAAGTGGAATAAGAAATTCGAAAGGTACATCGGTCAATACGTTTGTAAATCATGTCGTGTGAATATGTACAGCATGGGTTCCCAAACTTTTTAAAGCCATGGCGCCCTTAATGTTCAGATTATTTCCGGTGGCGCCCTTCATATGAAGCAAAACTGGAGACCTGGTAATTTTAAGTCTAAAATCTTATATTTTTCAATTTTTTTTTCGTTTTGGCGAGGCGGGCGCGGCGCGCCTGGAGACTCTTTGCGGCGCCCCAGGGCGCCGCGGCGCATACTTTAAGAACCCCTGATGTACAGGGATGCGTACATTACTACAAGTGTAGCGAATAAACACCCAAGTTCACAGTAAGTGTACTTATGATCTTTATATGTTATAGTTGTATGAATTATTTAAATACCTAACCTCTTTTTCTATAATAAGTCACATGCATAGTTTGTAATGATTTTTGTTGTTCAATGTTTCAAACAAATGCTTTATTGAAAAATAAGATTATAATATCACGTCATTGTTTATATATCTTTCAATGAATGTTGAACTAACATTTTCAACTTGACATATAAGAGCAAAATTGAATTTATGTTTCAACAAACAAAATACATTAAGCTAGAGAAAAAAAATTTGGAAAAAATATTAGGAATTCTTTTCTTCAGTGCTGACCAAGAAGAAGAAAGTGAATCATCTGAAGGTTTTTCTGACTCAAAAGAATATTATAATAGTGACCTAAATTTCGAAAACACGAACATCGATGATTCCCTTAAATTAAAGGAAGTTATTAACATTTTGCAAAACTTAATGCATCGCCAATCAAAAAGAAACGTTTCGCAAAATTATGAGATAATACTGTTGAAAAAATTATTGTAGAAATTTCATCAATTTCAAAGTGCAATTCACAAACAGATTCGAAGTAAAATTTCTTCAAATGATAAAATCCTTTTTCAAGAATATCATAACAAATTAAAAATTAACAAGTGCATTAAAACAAGTTTGCAAACAATAAAAATTGTATTAAAAAAAATATTGCTTATAAGTGCTCACTGAATATAGTATATTTTATGAGATTTCCTTTATTAAAATTTTTTATTATCCCGGATAGACGTGTTTTGGAACAATAGCCTTACAACACATGTTCCTTGTACTGTGTGATATGATAAAATTAATAAAAATAGATGTGGTCTTATAAAAGTGTATTTGTGACCAAAGAAGAAATACATGGTTATTTATGTAAATTATGTTATTTTTCTATAACTTTGTATGCTCATATATACCGTTAAATATGTGCAATAAAAATTTGATTCATTATGCATATCATTCCTCTAACTATTAATCCTTTTATTGTTTCAATTTCTAGTATTATTTACTTTTAGAACAAAGAGTCATGTTCGGCGCCAAAAAAAGGTGCCAGCGAAGCGCGTCGTGCGAATGCGTTGCGCGTCGAGTGCACCGCCTGACAAAAAATTCGATATATCCGTAATGTGATAGAAGAACAAACTTTTGTTTACAGATTATTGAAGCTGAACATTTTTCGCGTAATTTTATAGAGGTTTAACTGTTTTCTAGCGTGAAGAACGTAAAAAAAATTGCATTTGTTTAAAAAAAAAATTATTCAAAATACTATTATTTAAACAAATATACCGTTAGTAATCACCTATTAGATAATATAAACATTTTTCTATTAGTGTACGAAATTTCATTTAGTTATTTGTAATACTTTAAGAGGAAATAGTTTTACAACTGTATCGTGCACTAAAGTTTAAATAAGGTAAATTTGATGGAGATTGTGGTTGATTAACTTAATCGCTTAAGGTTGATATATGACCTGTTTCTACATCAATTTTCGAATTCTATATACATATTTCGATAATTAAGTTGTCATTATCAGCAGATAATTAAACAGTGTCGCACCTGGCAAACACCCGCACGAAACAAAATTCCGTACACGATCTGTACCGTCAAAATACGTATACAGAATACGAAAATTAATATAGAAAGGGGTTATATATCAACCTTAAGTGCTTAAATATAGATAACGGTGGTTTATGACTGACATTATTTTTATTTCTTCTGTAATGCTTTTCTTACATATACTGTCTCCAATAGCTATAATCTTGTTTTCAATATATGTATGTATATATATATATATATATATATATATATATATATATATATATATATATATATATATATATATATATATATATATATATATATATATATATATATATATATATATATGTGTGTAGGTGAATATTCCGGAAGAGAATTAATAAAAAAAATGTGGTTTTCGAGCTTCTCCTGCATTGTAAAAATTCTTTGGTTCTGGTACGAACCGTTGACTTCTTCACGTTGCAAAGGTCTTGCTGGCATTTTCTTCTAGAATACGTATTAGTCGAACATCAGCGCAACACAGTCCTATTTATACACTAATAAAACGAATTTCGTCCACAAATTCGTGGTTTTACTAAAAATGAAATACATATGATTTCATTAGGGCTCCCCCTTATTCCAAGGATTTATTCAAATATGTAAAGTAGATGCAAAGTTAAGAAGTTTTCTTAAGAATATATATTTTATTCGAAATAAAACAGACTGACAATCATTACTTGTTACATTAAACATTGGTCTTCTTTATTTCTAAAGCTAAATACATTATTGAAATAAACAAAATCCTAATGAATTTATGATGTATTTGAATTCTTGAATTATTTTTTCAAGGTACACGGTACTGAACTTTCTAGAAATACTTGTATATTGCTCCCGAAACTACGGCTTATTTTTTCTTTCGATTAACATTACGTTTTGCTCATGTGACTTATAATTCGTTACCCATATTTTGATTTTTCATTACTTAATTACACAAGCACTAAATTAAAGAAAAGATTCCATAATGATTAGAATATTCACATTTAATAAATTGAGTTAAGCAGTGTAAATACTAGAAAAAATCACCCAGCTGACATTAAGCATGGATGACTCTCAAATAAGTCTGGATAGACTTAAGTTCGTCTTAGACTTCATATTTATTCCTAATCATTT
This sequence comes from Dermolepida albohirtum, assembly GCA_031893035.1. Lineage (NCBI taxonomy): Eukaryota > Metazoa > Arthropoda > Insecta > Coleoptera > Scarabaeidae > Dermolepida > Dermolepida albohirtum. The sequence goes on along the minus strand of JAVIWB010000263.1, from coordinate 124,988 downwards.
TACTCTTCTAAGATATGTTTAAATCTTTTCTGTATACGTTAAGTGCCATGAAACACAACTGTTGTAATTTGCCAATGTTTCTTCGAATATCTTTAGATACTTTAAATGAAACAAAAAAAATGACTTTCCCTTGCGGAAATTATGTTAAGAAACATATGTCAACAATGTTAGAAAACCGTGAACTATACAAACTAATTGCAGTCTAAATACGAGGTGTGGCAATTAAATAACGAGACAACATACTCTCATCCCCTATCTATACGCCGCTGTATACGTGTCTTCCATTGTTCAAAACAATGCAGTAGTTCATCGGTTGTCAGCCTCTTCAGCAACACTGTTGTTCTTGCTTTTACATGTTCAGACTGAAAATGTGTTGCCTTTGATGCAGTTTTTACTTTTGAGAGCAAGCAGAAGTCACATGGTGCGATATTTGGTGAATATAGAGAATGGTCAAGTACTGCAATGCGTTTAACCGCTAAAAACTTCTTTTGTATCGGCACCACTTTTGCACAAACTTTTATCATGTTTAATTCATCACGCAAAATGTGTCTCACTGTATATATTTACAATATCGTCAATCATCCGAATGTTCAGATGTCGGTCTTTCCGCACAATTTCATTAATTTTCTGAACGGTCCCTTCAATTCTAGCAATCACAGGTGTATTAGCACGTTCATCATCTTTGACTCTTTCCGACTCTCTGAAAATCGTTTGCGCCATTCAAAAACTCACGTACATGGCACAACATTAACACCAAGTACCTCCATTGTAAACATTCTGTTGGCAATTTTTTTAATTTAACAAGGAATTTTAGGTTAATTCGCTGCCCGATTGTTATGTCAACCATTGCCCTCTTCAATTAAAGCTCGAAAGTAAACTAAAGCAGACAGAAAGACAAGTACGTCCTTTTGAGAAAGATGACGGGTTTTTGCGTCGATTAGTAACTTGATGGAACTTAGATACCCCTTAAATTCCTGAAACCAAGACAGAGTCGACTGCGAAAGGTGAATTGGCTCTAAAAAAGACGATAACTGTTCCATCAGCCAGGGAAGTGATGGCGACTATCTTTCGAGATTTTTGGGACAAACCGAAGGCAGAGATTGCGGAAAAACAGCCATTTTTTAAGAAAAAGAATGTTTTATTACCCCAACACAACGCGCTGTTTCAATGATCACTATTCAGGAATTAATTAACTCATCGTATTACGGGTTGTTGCTTGGGAAGTATCAAGGTTAATGGCATTCCAATTACAGCCTCGCCTGATGCGGTTGCGCGATGGGGGGAGCGCAGTTTCGTTATTTAATTGCCATACCTCGTATGCAAATTTGTAGTACCTAAACAAATACACCTCCAAACATCAAACAAGAACGCAATGGATGTGCACTATTTAATAAAAACAACCAACAGGCTAGTTAAAATTATAAAACACTAACAAATTTCCAAATTTTAATAGATATGAAGCAATTATTTTTAAACCTACAATTTTTGCATTTTATTTTAATAACTGTTGCCTTATTTTACGTTTTTGTGGATTTTATTATTATTAAATCTGACCAGAATTCTACAAAGCATTATTCAAATGATAAACTACTCCGATTTCATATTTATTTTATTTTTTTAATGAAAATGTTAATTCAACATTTCAAGACTGCGTGGCATTTTGTTCAACTTCTATTTTTGTTCCTGCGCGAATTTTCCTAATTTGTAAACTTTGCCTATAAAGGCTTTTGGCCCAGATTACACTTACAGCTTTGTTGCAAAAGTCTTCTCATAGAGGCGGGAAAATATCAATATGATTATCCATAAGACGAGCCGTGTTCCTCAGTTGCTCCCTTTAGATGAAACGCACTAAAATACACTAACATCTAAAGTTTCATTTCATCACCAAATGTACAGGGAAACTTGTTTATATTCAAAGTAAGTCACACATTAGCGTTTATGCAATGTAAAAATCAGACAATGTTCTTGTAATAATTGTAAATGCTCCTACCGTTTATTTATCTATTTATACATCATATACGTTCACGTATAGAGGTAGAGGAAACGTACGTAATCATAAATATCGTAAAATTAAGTGACATTGATAATTTTTCAATGTTTCTGTAGCTGTCTTTGTAATAAGACACGCTACAATTTTATAAAAATAGTCGTATTGTTATAAGCAACTACTACAGAAAATGAAACGGTAGCATTAAAGAAGTCTTAGAAACAGAGTTATCCAAAATTGTAAAACAAGTATCAGAAAAAGCGTTGAGAGAACTGAAAACTCTACACATGTACTTTATAGATTTAGGAAAAGCTATTGACACGATAAATAGAAACGATGTATTGGTCATCCCGGGAAGGAGAGGCATAAAGTAAAAGATAACTATAAGTTTATACAAGAACATGAAAAATTATATTAGGAGAATATACGAGACACCAAAGACATTTGAAACAAATAGGAAAGACATGGCTGGATGGATAATAAGCATACTGAGAAGAAGAAGTATAAATCAAAATATAATTGCATGTATCAGGAGTTTATACATGAACACGAAAAACTATGTTAAAGCAAAGCACGAGATATTATAGATGTTTGAAACAAGTGAAACAAAAACATACATACTGAATCCACTACTATTCTCTTGAATAATAAATAAAACAACAAAAGAATTTAGAAATAAAGTCAAAGGATACGAAATAAGCTACTGGAAGAGGAATATGGATACTGAAATATGTTATGCTGGTGATGTGATATTCACAGATGTGAAGATCTTGAATAAAAGTATAGATGCAGATATGAAGAAACTTTACTAATATGGTATGAAAATTAACACAGAGAAAATTGCAAATTGCAAAATTTGCAATCCCGAGCAAAGAAGAAGAAATTCCCTTAATAAGAATTGAAAAAAGACAAATACAATAGATAGAAAAAATTACATGAAGTAATAGTATTAAAAATCTGAAAGAAACCTAAAAAACGGAGATACCCAGAATGCAATATATATTGTAGAACGAGTATCAGAAAAAGTATTGGGAAAACGGAGAAATCTATACATGTACTTTGTAGATTTGGGAAAAGCTTTTGACACAATAAATAGAGATGATGTATAGGACATTCCGTGAAGGAGAGGTATAGACCAAAGGATAATTAGAAGTATTACATGTTTGAAAAAATAAGTTATAACAAAACACAAGGTAACAAAGATAGATAAAAGAAACAAAGATGCATACTAAGCATCCTGAGAAAGGGAGGTATAAATCAAAACGTAAAGAGAAATATCAATAGTTTATACAAGAACACCAAAAATTATGTTAAAGTAAAACACCAGGTATCAAAAATGTTTGAAATAAATAAAGAAGTAAGACAATATGCATATTAAATCCAGTACTAGTTTCTTTAATAATAGACAAAGCAATAAAAAAAGTTAATAATAAAGTCAAAGGATACGAAATGAACTCCTAGAAGATGGAAATGAAGATGATGAAGATCGCTAAAATATGTTATATAGATGATATGAAGACATTCGCAGAAGACGAGCAGATCTTGATATATATATATGGTATACACCAGAACACTTTGGGAATATAATACAAAAATTAATACAGAGAATATTAAAACTATGAAAACTGTAATTCCAACAAAGAGGACTCAACAAGAATTGAAAATTAACAAATAGAACTGATAGAAAAGCTTAAACCTCTAGAAACAATTATTTCAAGAGATGGAAAAAGGAAGAATGACGTCATGGAAAAAATATCAAACACTGGAAAGCTCTTCAATGGTATGAAAACAACCTTTCTAGGAAACAAAGACGTACCAAAAGAAACAAAAGTACAAATATTAAAAAGTTCAAGAACAACAATAACCCATACTGATCTATGGCTCAAAATCTTCACTTAAAAAGTATTGAAATAGATTATTATCAACCATCTAATCAATATTTAGCCCCCCAAAAAAATTACATTCAAAAATCATTCTTAGAAGCTAAAAGAGCAAACTAGGCGTAGTTGATCTAAGGCAATGAAAATTATCAGGAAAATTTCTTGAATTCTACCAGGAAGAGTAGATAATGTGGACTAGTCCATAGGTCTATCCCCTCTTGGTTCATCACCATTTAGTTTCCAAGCAAATTATGATCGCAGAATCGAAATTTATAACTTCTTTGAAAAAGTATTTAATTACTAGCGCATTGTGTTGAAAGATCTTTCAACAAAATACTGACAAATTCTGAAATAGTCTTCAAGTAAACGTCTCATTTGAAAATTTTATTCCTAACTAGGATGTATCGAGACCCACTTCTTTGGATGTCAATTGAGCCAAACAGATTGTTTATCAAAACGTTAAAAAGAAGGAAACCCAGGTTTGAACTCCGCGGCAAACCTGATTTATAATAGTAAGTCAATGACATACTCGTTATAATATACATACTATGTTATTCTATCTCTGTAAGAAGAGGTAAACGATTTAATTTGATCGTCAAATGGTCTATGCGGTCAAAAGCCTTCAAAATGTCAGTGTAAATGTCATCCCCATATTCTCTGAAGTCAAAAGTGTGGGAAACGAATTGGGTGAAATACATCAATTTTAAAGTGGTAGAACGCCTCTATAAAAACCGCTACCGGGGGAAAGACAAGGCTATATTTGAAAATAAACAACCCTTTCAAGAACCTTAACAAATTTGTTAAGAACTGATATCCCTCGATAACTTTACATCTCAAAAGAGGGATGATTCTTCAAGATAAGACAGACCTTTACTGTTTTTCACGAATCCGTAAATGCTCCAGTAAGTAATGCATAGTGAAATATATGTAGTTACTAGTGGGCACAGAACAAATATGCAATTGTGAACTGAAAAAGTAAAAATGCCTTCAGATGTCATTTTATTCTAAAGTGTTTTTAACACTTCGTGGACCTTGGTGACATTTGCCCTATATATACTTTAAGTGATAGTAACCAGTCATCAATGGTTTGATGACTGGTAACTGAATTTTTTAAGATATATTTTTCAAACAGGTTCAAACTTTCGTTACATATTTGTAACTAATTTAGGAACGACATCTACGTCTGCCACGTCCATGATGGTCTCCTATTTATCCCAATAACTCTCCTTCCATGATCTATTCCGTGAATGATTCTTACCTCTTCTTCCGCTTTCCGAAAAAAAGTAATTCCGTTCCTTTTCTATCTGAATAACAATCCTCGATTTTCCACACCAAATTTTCAACTAAAAAGAATAATTCTTGTGTTAGGTTGATAATAATCTTGGCGTTGATGGGGCGCGTGAAAATGTAGATAATATGTATTGCATATTCCAATATAGGAAACGTATAAACAGCACGACTCGTCATACATAAATAAATCAAATTAATTAGTTCAAAAGACTTTCGCAGCAACCTGTACGTGTTCAGAGATTTTAAACCGCGATATATGTCTTAAATAGTAGTGACTTACACCATTCGTAATTCAAATTGTGCAGTGCAATCGAAAGAGACAACGTGCTTTCGAAGAGTGCTGACTAATTGTAAGAAAGTAAAACAAATTATTCTATAATAACTTCTTTAAAAGGGAAGGGTTATAAAAAAATTCTGGTAAAATACATACTTTCTGCTTTCTTTCTATGAAAATCTTATGTAATGTTAAAAGACGTATTTTGTAAAATTGATAACTGCCAAGTACAAGTAGACTTTTTGAATGCACGACAGAAACCTCAAGAAAGCTAAAAATGACGTAAAATATAATTTCGATAAGTCATATATATGTATATATTTACAAAACAAAATATATTTATTTTAGCACTGCAGGTAATAGGATATGATGAAAGTCAGTTGTGAAAAACAATCAATCAAGTGGATTCAGAGTTTGAGAATCGTTATAATTTCTCAATAATTTACGTACTGATTGCTTACCATGAATTAAACTTAAAATATAAAGGGAAGTGGAGTAAGAATTATCTTCAAAGTATGTAATTTTTGTAATATGTTGACTGATTTTTAAAATTATTTCATTATTTATTTATATACTTCTTGTAATCAGTAGAACACGCACAATAAGTGAATAATAGGAAAATATTAGCATTGGTTGACATGCTTATTGCCATCTATTGATAATAAGATTACTTATAAGAAGCCTGGTGCAATTATTCAATATTGGCCATCGTCGTTTAAGTCGCGAAAATATTGACGTATAATTTTCTAAAAATCACACATAGTATAACTGAATCAGTTCCTAACACTTGTTTTAAAATTGGTGCTTTATCCACTTCTGGAACACCAGGTAATTCGGCTAGAATTGGAACTTTCTGTTTAAAAAAATATGTCGAAAGTTTCACTTCGAATCTCGAGAATTAATCTTGGATTAACTTTTATTGGCATTAGCACTAATGGGACTTCTAAATGCATATTTTTAGGAGGAGTCTTGGCTACTTCGAATCTTTCGGTTACTAGTTTAACAGTCTTTGAACATTTAGGGTAACGTTCTCTTTTCTAACGATCGCAAAATTAAGTTTCAACGAAGGAGAAGTAAATGCCATTGCAGCAGAAAAAAGAGTTGTAGAAATTTTTTAGGACCATGCTGTCTTCACGGATTGTGCTACCCACATTCGTAGTCTTTAAGAATAGTTTATTCATGTTGAACTATCCAATCATTTTTAGATACTTAATAGAAATATTGCTGAATATGCTGGAGATGAGTCACCGTCTAACTGGGAAAATCTTCAATATTTCGAAATTCGGGTTGGCTATATTAAGTTGATTTTGAACGTTACATTGGGCCTCCGTGGTGAATAATAATAATCAATTTTGCGTGATTCTACAGGTCTTCTTAGAATTGCAGTGCCTGATAAATCGGCCAACTTTAATACTTTTCAAAAATCTACCGATTTCAAACAAAATGTCTTGAAGAATTGAACAAGCATTTTATTAAATATCATGGGACTGTGATCCACAGAAGTGACGAAAGCACCGTAAAGTAATAAAATTCGCCAATTTTGCTTATGTTTTTCATAGTATAATGCTAGTACTCATTGTTAATCAGGATTCATTCCGCTGCATTTCATACATAATCCAAAAAAACAGCAAGAAATCGAAATATGAACACAGTTAATTGACAACTCTCGACCGCAGTAAAGTCATTTGGTAGGAAGCAAATCGCTTTTGTAACCTAAGTGTTGGTATATACTCAAGCGAAGTCGATCGCTCATTTTAAATTAGATTTTGGCTCACGAAGAACACGGTTTTCCTCCCCATTTTTCTATTTCTGTCCATAAAATTAATAGTTTTTATTCTTTTCTCTGTTATGTTGGAGGAAATAGACAAACCATCTTTCTGGGTGACAATCTAATCATGCGTTTTGTGTAAAATATGTTATTTTAGATCTTTTTTAACGAATAAGTATGTTCATATTAAAAACTGTCAGCTTCTTTTTTTCAGTAAACAAGAAGCGCTTACCTAAATAAAAAACTTACTGCACGTCTCTGTTAAACAAGTATCTATATTTATGTTAGTTAAACATAGTTGTTAATTATACTATACTTGATTTGTAGACTGGAAATATGTCTGTGCAAACCTCCAGAATTCTTTTAATCATTAATTTCTGCCACCACATATTTTGACTATTTTATTTCGAAACAACTATTATCTACACTAAGAAATGTTGAGATACCATGGAAATAACAATAAATTATTAAATAAAAATACTCCTTCTTCTGATTTCGTTCAATTACAAGACACATCTTTCTGCATAAGTTATACATATAGGGGTTAACCAGCCTTTTAAAGCCTCTAGCCGAGTGACTTCTTTTTATTTCTACTTGTCCCTTGCTGCTTCCTCCACTTCTTCAATGCCCATCCTTGAAATGTTCGCCGGCGTCTGTTCTTTTTACTTTCAGTGTTATTCATGTTCTGCATTATATTAATAGGTTTTTAGCGATGCCTAAAAGTTACATATAGAACATCTGACTCCACTGTACTACTCTGAATATATTCTTTCCATCTGTTTCCCAACGCATCGTCTACACAAATTAAAGGATCATTAAATATAGAAAAATGCAATACTATGATGGCTTATTTGTATTCAATCCTCAATACTAAGGTGTTTAGATATTTTCACCGTTTATTCATTTTTCGTGTACAATATTACTCTTGATCTAACTGCTAAACATATACTTCTTTTCTAGAAAATATATTATATCAATAATCAAATTTATTATTTATTAATAATCAAAATTATATCAATAACTATCGGTATATATTGCCATCGATATCATGATCGCAAGTAGATTATATTTCTTTAAGAGAAACGATATACGTATTTGATGACACTCAACACGACTACAGAAGAGGTAAATACATGCTTGATTGATATTTTTGAGTCTTTTATAAAAACATTGGATATTAAATAAGACAAAATACAACTAATATGTTACGATTTAAACAAAGCTTTTGACAACTCAATGACAATATATAGAGGAACTATGTTATATTTCTACGGAATTCGGGGTAATGCCTACTTAGAACACCGAAGATAATATGTAGTATTTAATGGACCACTTTCAAGTACAGAATAGATAAGTAAATGTGTGTCTCAAGTATCCATATTGGGTTCACTGTTGCTTATAATTTATCTAAACGGCCTACTGACCAATATCGATGCCAAAATATGTCTTTCGCGGACGATACAACCTTGATGGTTAGAGAAGATACTGGTGTTGAAGTGAAAATAAAATAAATAAAATCACATATGAATGAAATAAATGATGCAATAGAAACAACTTGTCACACACAATCACTCTCATTAATCACAAACACGATTCATGAAAATGCAATATCATCAGTGTATAGGAAATATGTGTAGTTCTCAAAGCACAAACATACGTCATTTACGTTTACCAAAGAAGTTATGGGATTTGATTCCAGTACAGAGAAGTAAACGAGACAGACCGAAAAATAAAACGATAAATAACGTAAAAAGTGAAATGAGAAAAAGGAAACGACAAAAATCGATCGCCTTTTTGATACGAAAAACGACAATAAGCTGTAAATACTTTTATACTTTTTCGTTTTTATTTAATTAAAAAAAAGATAACGTTTTGTTAAATAGTCCGTTAGTTTGTCCAATACATAATTTTCCATTATTTTACCGAACTTATGGAGGAGTGAAATATATTTATAATTGTTGTAATTATTATGTTTCCCATCTTTGTAGATCGGCCTTACAATATCTTTCTTCAGTTCAGGAGCGTACTTTTCAGTTAACAATTTATAATTAGGCAACAGATGATATCACAGAAAGTATTCTTATTATCTTCAACATGTCTCATCGTCATTCTGTTGTGCTCTCCAAGTTTCTTTTCTGTGGTACGATCTATAATTTGCAATATTTAATTTTCTATTAATTCCAGTATATACATGAATTTAATTTCACATAATCACCCCTTCCGACATTCATTTTCGTATTCTGTACACGATTTCGACAACTGAATTGTCCCGCACCTGGAAACTATGGCAAAAACCCAGGTGCGACATTATTTAATTATCTGGTGATGACAACGTGTTCAAAATACGTATACAGAATTGAAAATTAATGTGGAAAGGGGTTATATTAACCTTAAGTGATTAAGTTAATCGATCACAGCGTCCATCCAATTTACTTTAATTTCACTTCTCTAGATTTTTTTCCAACATGTTCTAAAGATACTTTCATATTTTTTCCTTTACATTATCTGCTGTCATCCTGCTTCTTCTGTCGAATATTTCATTAATTTACACTTACGTGTTTTTCATATTGTTTTTCGTATTTTAGAATTACTCTAAGTAATAATTTCTTTTAGCCAGTCGCATCATTGTGTTTACTAGATTTCGTTCTTTAGTATAAAGCTCTCGCCAATGTTGTTTCAACTCCACACTTATTGTTCGTCTCCACAATTTGTAACGATGGTCTCCTTGTTCAATTCTTTGCATTAATTATAAATAGCTTTCTTTAGTTGAAACTATTTGTACATAAATATAGCATAATAAATCTAATATTATGTTTTATTATTATTGTACATATTGTTAACATAAATATAATGTTTTATTAATTGATCTGTTTGCAAAATAAGGAAGGATAACAGCCTCCTGAGAACATATTGATGTTTATTTATATTCTTTTTGATTGGAATAGTCCCGAAGAAGCAACAATTATAATCTCTCCAATTCAGTAACAATTTTTTAAGTTTTATTAATTGATCTATTTGCAAAATAAGGAAGGATAACAGCCTCCTGAGAATACATTGATGTTGATTTATATTCTTTTTGATTGGAATAGTCCCTAAGAAGCAACAATTATAATCTCTCCAATTCAGTAACAATTATTGAAATTTTATTGATTGATATATTTGCAAAATAAGGAGGGATAACAGCCTCCTGAGAATACATTGATGTTGATTTATATTCTTTTTGATTGGAATAGTCCCGAAGAAACAGAAGCAAAAATTTTAATCTCTCCAATTCAGTAACAATTTTTGAAGTTTTATTAATTGATCTATTTGCAAAATAAGGAAGGATAACAGCCTCCTGAGAATATATTGATGTTAATTTATTTTTTTTTTTGATTGGAATAGTAACGAAGAAGCAGAAGCAAAAATTTTAATCTCTTTAATTCAGTAACAATTTTTGAAGTTTTATTAATTGATATATTTGCAAAATAAGGAAGGATAACAGCCTCCTGATAATATATTGATGTTTATTTATATTTTTTTTCTTATTGGAATAGTCCCGGAGAAGCAAAAATTTTAATCTCTCTAATTCAGTGACAATTTTTGAAGTTTTATTAATTAATCTATTCGCAAAATAAGGAAGGTAACAGCCTCCTGAGAATACATTGATGTTGATTTATATTCTTTTTAATTGGAATAGTCCCTAAGAAACAACAATTATAATCTCTCCAATTCAGTAACAATTTTTGAAGTTTTATTAATTGATCTATTTGCAAAATAAGGAAGGATAACAGCCTCCTGAGAATATATGTATTGATGTTTATTTATATTCTTTTTGATTGGAATAGTTCCTAAGAAACAACAATTATTATCTTTCCAATTCAGTAACATTTTTTTCTTTTGATATAAAATGCGCAAAGTAACAAACATTATCTTACTCCACTTCGCCTTAATATAGTTCAATTTTCTTAAGGAACATTATGCGAGTAATTTGAATAAGTATATGTTCGAAACGTATTGAGGAAGTCACAAAGATCCCTGCGTTATATCAATAATTTGTATACAAATTAAGATCATTAGTTCATATGTAAATCTCATTTCATTGTTTAGTATTAATTTAGTAGTTATAACGAAGCATGTATAACAACAATCACTTCTTGAAAGATCCCTACAAAACAATCATTTTTTTAGTACTTTTAACAATGTTCGATCACTACTTTTGGAAAACAAATTTAGGATGTGTCTTAAAAATAAATCAAATAATAGATCTCTACATATCATTTATAGGCAATAATGCTAAACGTTAGGTCATTGATGAATGTTATTTTGTAATAAATTACATATTTAATGGTAGTAAGTATAATTTTGTATAGATGTCGTATAGTCAATACGTATAGAATAATTGATTTTTCCAAAAGAAGTGAAAGTATCTGAATTTCTAAATAAATATATGAAGTTTAAATTAAAAAACAATTCCATTCCTAAGACATATTTTACTACGTAGTACTTATTTTAGATAAAATAAATTGTTATTGATTATATATTTATAGCTAATTCAACCTGGACTGGATGTATGTACTTCTTATGATAGAATTATATTGAAACTGTATTCGTAGAAGTATTCAAAGTAGTCTTAGTTTTGGTGTAATTAAAAACTGAACAATTTGATAATGAATATCTTTGAATTAAAGAAAATACTGCTTAAATTTTTAATTTTTAAAATATTTGTGAGTAAGTGTTGGTGTTCGCACTTCAGGTCATATACAAATGAGTTTAATACATTACAAACAAGATTTAAGCCATCGTTAGAAAGGTTAACTCGCAAAGTAGAAAACAAAGGAAGATAATGCAATGTTTTAGTTTCCTGAAAAATCTGTCGAGTAAACCTGCAACTGGTTAAAATCTGCCTCAACGTCCCTGTAAAAAACTTAAGGAAGTAGTATTTTACTTGAGACTTCAATGAATTGTTTTTAACAATAAGAAAGCTATCTGTAAGTAAATTATGTAATAAGAAAAATCTAGATTAATCCTATGCCCCTATCGCTAGATTATGCCAAGAATTGACTTGTACCTCTCTCTACAAACCGATGAAATAGTTTTTCTTCTGAGAGAGAACTGTCCATGCTGACTTATCAGGCCCGGCCTGTTAAGTCGGCATGATATGGCTTCGTTGTCTTACCAACAAGATCTTTTCTGTGTGATGTTTCAAATGAGTATCATTAATAACACTGTTGATTGCTGTTAACCCCTGCAGAAAATAACTTTTGATATTCCCCGTCTATAACGCACAAGTGACTGTGCTTTTAGAATACTTATACAAAGGATCAGCTACTTACAGAGAACCCCATCAACGTGTGGTATGGCAAGCAAAATCAAGGAGATAATATTTAATTAATTATATTTAATTAATTATTGCTGGCTTGATTTTTTTTCCAGTCAATAGAATTAACGAGTTTTATTAACTTAATTTTTTAAAAATTTTTTTATTTGTATCTATTGTGTTATTGGCTGTCCTATAATTAGGTTCCAAATTATTGAGTATATAGTTTCTGTTGTTATTATTTTTAAATAAAAAATTCTTTCTGGTATTTATTCTCATATTGTCTTTGTATAAAATCCAGACATTACTTGTAACCATATCGAAACTGTTAAAAACACTCGATTTGACAACATTTTCGTCTACAATTTTCAACTCTATCTATCATTAGTAGTTCATTCAGATTTTCTGGTTCAGGCGAATCTTCATTTCGAGTAGAAAATTCTTTTGCTAATTGATATAGAAAATCGTTTCTAGTAGAATTCATTCCCGTGACTTCTTTGTTTAAAATCCAAATATTCTGACTTCTGGATACATCGAAAATATTATAAAACACTTGTAAATACCGAGATCCCGACTTAATACTACATTTTTTAGTCACTTAATTTGAGACTATTATAAAAATGATATAGCTTCAAACAGCCTTTTTAGTTTTGTTTAATTCTTACGGAATTATGCTTTTAACCGAGCCGAAGCCCTTTTTTACGTCCTTTAGCTTTATACAGTCAACAAGTGTTCGTACATCCCGTTAATATTAAATATCATCAAATGTACACATCTGGCTATGATAAAGCATATTAACTTCCATTTAACAACGTTAAAAAACTCTAAAAATCTCTAATAACAATATGGAAACTGTCATTAATTGCAACTACAAACGAATTTGCAAAATTTTCTAACATCGAATGTTAGTTTTTGTACAGCTACTTCTACAACATATTTCTCTATTGTAAGTCATAAATTTAAAACAAATTCGATAAATCGTCGTCATAATATCATGTATTTGTGAAAAATAGGCATTCATTATATCTGCACTAAATTTGGAGTTTACAAAGATTTATAAAGATGAGTTGTAAAAGTAAACACATCTAGTGATACACAAAGAAAAAAAACCTTAAGCCAAATAGTCCAATTTAAAATATTCCAAAAATCGTGAACTATTAAAATCGTACCGAGGCATGTGTCTATGAACTGTTACAAGTGTAATGAGTTAAAATTTATAGATAAGTGTGCTGGGGATAGCAGTTCATATGGAATTTGATACTAAAAAGAAAGTACACTAGGAAAACATAAAAATAATTTGAAGAAAAACTGGACATAAGGGAAACGTATAACGTAAAAAATCTTTCGTTACCGACATTGATACTTACCTGTATGCATTTCTTACAATAGGTAACTACTACAACGCTTATTGAAGAGATGGCATGCTAGCATGTGAACGCTGTTACGTAAAAAACCTTTCATTAGTGACACTGATACTTACCTGTATGCTCTATTCTTTACAATAAGTAACTAGTACGACGCTCAATGAAGTCTTTTATGTGATACTCTTCCACCGTAACCAGCTTTTCTTCAAATTCTCTTTATATTTTCTTAATGTACTTTCTTTCCAGTATCAAATTCCATCTGTACGGTTATCCCCAGTGAATTTATTCATGAATTTTAACTCAATGCGCTTGTAACAGTTCTCTGATCGCACTTACTTAGAATCTTTGGATGCCTATTTCTCGATAAAATTTCAACAGTTCAGGATATCTTGAATATTTTTGTTAATCTGCACTGCAGAACAAGCTTTTTCGATCAATTTGGCTATTTGGCCTAGGGGCCAAATATAAGACAATGAATTATCGAAGGATGAAGTTAGAATGATCATATATCAAGAATGGAGGAAACGACAAGAAGAGATGGCAAGCTAGCATGCGAACGCTGTTACGTAAAAAAACCTTTCGTTAGTGACACTAATACTTACCTGTATGCTCTATTCTTTAAAATAAGTAACTAGCACGACGCTTAATGAAGTCTTTTATGTGATACTCTACCATTATAACCAGCTTTTCTTCAAATTCTCTTTATCTTTCTTAATATACTTTCTTTCCAGTATCAAATTCCATCTGTACGGTTATCCCCAGTGAATTTATTCATGAATTTTAACTCAATGCGCTTGTAACAGTTCTCTAATCGCATTTATTTAGATTCTTTGGATGCTTATTTCTCGACAAAATATCAACAGTTCAAGATATCTTAAATATTTTTTTCAAAATGCACTGCAGAGCACGCTTGTTCAATGAATTTGGTTATTTAGCCTAGGCGCCAAATATAAACTAATGAATCATCGAAAGATGAAGTTTGGTATAATAATATATCAATAATGGACGAAACAACAAGAAGAAATGGCATGATAGCATGTAAACGCTGTTCCCTAATAGAACAAAGTCTTATTTTAAGTCGAAGAACAAAGAATGTATATACATTTAAGTTCGTAAATGGAAACGGCCACATCACTCTTAAATTGAGAGTCACGCTAAAAAAAGGCATAAACATCCCCCCACTATTTGAAATATTTAATTTTGAAGTATATTTTTGTTCATAAAATATAGTAACCTATGTTTACCCCAACCGCTTGTTTTTCTTTGTATAGTGTTATTTATTCGTGCATATTATCAAACATGTATTTACTTTTACAACTGATATTTGTAAAAGCACCGAATATTTAATTTTCGCAAGTAAGTAATACTACGAAGAAAATTGATCGAATTCGTTCCAAATTTATGGCTTACAATAGAAATATATCTTATAAAAATGAAATGAATGAAAAACTTTTGCGACATTCAATCTTTTGTAGTTGAAAATAATAACAGTAGTTTTGAGAATTTTTTAACTTAATCAGTTTTATCATAGATATTCAACATTCACGAGTGTACGAACAGATTTAAAACTAACTGTATATTACTAAGGTGCAATTTCTAGACTTATAAATTAAAGTTGAAAATTTAAGCATATTTTCCTTTTTTTGTTCCGAAACATTCGCCAATTTCTTTTATTTGAACGAATAGTTCCAAAAAAATCTTAAAGAGTAAATCTATTATGTTCTAAGACAGGTTATTATACACAGCTTATGAAACGTAAGATGAGTTCTAATTTCAAATTCACCAAGATTGTACTTCAAATTAAACCTAAATGAATCGAAAATTATGCAACCAAATATGCATGATATTTCCTCCTCTTCACAGTTCTTATTTAACTTAAAATAGGTTGGCTTTAATGAAAGATTATAATCAAATTATACTTGTAGTTGTCATGGAGGATTATAAGTTATTTACTGTAAAAAAGTAAATGTTTTATTACGTCATGTTTACTGCATTATATTATGCGAAATATGCATGAAAGAAAGGAAAATTATCAATTTTTTTAAAATTATAACTGCCTAATTTAAATATCCAGTCTTTGTGAATTGAGCTAAAATATATAAAGACACCGATATAAATGGTATTAAGAAAATGTAAAGCGAATACGTTGTCGTAATACCATCGAAATTTGAAAGTCTATGTAAATATTAAGAATGCTGCTATATTAGTTATTAATTATATAATTAGTTACGTTTAGCTTAAATAACTGTTAATAGAACAGTTTGCGGGCTCTAAAAAAGCCAAAGATGTCTTCCTTGAGCTATTGTCTATTATTAAATTAAGGGAGCAAAATTGTCACTTCGAGCTAAGAGACGAATTAGAACTAATGTGAAAATCTAGATTATTATTTATAAGAGTTAATTAATGAAATAAAAATCGATTTAAAGACTTAACACACACACATACAAACACAATCTTACCCCAATACTATATTAAATTAAAGCAGATTTTAGTAATAAGATTGTAATTTTTACTTCACTAATTTTATAGATACTTCAGCTAAAAATCGAACTATTACTACTAACTTATTAATAAAGAAGGTATATATTAAAATAATTTATTTTTTCATACTACGAGCTCGTAGAAATGACAATAAATTGCTTTAAATGAAAAAAAAAATCTAGACGAAAACTCTTAGAAAAATTAAAAGTATAGGGAAGAAATTTTGTTTAGGTTTATCGACGATGTTTAGTTATAATTTCCGGCTTTTCTTATATTTTTAAATTTAATGTTTCTAATATGTTCGTTCGCATATGATTCCATGTCAAATTTGAATTATTTTCAAGCACTGATTTTTTTTGAAATAGATCTGAACAAAATTTTGAAGAATTACAATGTATATAAATTATACTATACATGTCATATTATGTATAAAAAGTCTTATGTGTATCATAACAATACAAAAAAATATATTGATTATGTAATGTGCTTGCTTGTTTTATTCACATACTTAATATATAATATAAACGCGTATACCAGGTGTACCGGAAAGTCATTACCGGCTTTACTACTAGATGTCGCTAGGTTTAAGTATGCAAATGTCATGATTTGACACATATGTCATTTTATTCTACTGACATCAAGCTTCAAAGGCATTCGTGTTATATTTTATGAAAGTAACACTGTCATAAATTTATACCTCCTTGAAAATGTCGGGTTTCGTGCCTGATAAAGTGCATTTGCGGCACGCATTATTTTCCTTACTTAATCAAAAAAAAAAGCTACTGAAAATTATAGTTTGCTGATAGAAACTTACGGTGAACATGTTCCAACAAAAAGCATGTGAGGCGTGGTTTCGACAATTCAAAAGTGATTTGTGCAAGACAAGGAACGTTCTGGTAGACCGAAGAAGTTTGCAGATGCGAAACTGCAGGAGTTATTGGATAAAGACTCAACCCAAACCTAAATGCAATTGGCAGAAGCGTTAAATATAGCCCAAGAAACGATTAGCGACCGATTACGAGCAATGGGGAAAATCCAAAGGACGAGAAAAATGGTGCCACATCAATTGAATGACAAGCAAATGGAAAATCGAAAAAAGCCCTAAGTGCAGTCGTAGTTATCACCAAGCGAAGCCAGCCCATCGACTCTGAGGCCAAATCGTTTCGGTCGCAAGACAATGCTCTGTGTTTGGTGGAACCAGAGTGGCGTGGTATATTACGAACTGTTGAAACCTGACGAAACAGTTAATACTGATCGCTACTGACAACAAATTATCAATTTGAACCACGCATTGATAGGAAAACGTCCAGATTGGGTCAGAAAATACTCTAAAGTGATTTTACAGTACAATAACTAGTCGTCTCATACAGCAAAACCGGTCAAGAGAATATTGAAAGCACTTGGATGAGACATAATATCGTACCCGACGTACTCTCCAGAGCTTGCCCTTGCAATGGGACACGAGCTTGCAGAGCAGCACTTCTCCAATTTCGAAGATGTTAGAAAATTACTTGATGATTGGTTTTGCTCAAAGCACAAACAGTTTTTTTGGGATGGCATCCATAAATTGCCTGAAAGATGGGTAAGATATGTAGAATCAAATGGCCAATACTTTAAATAAATACATTTTTCCATTTTCTCAAAAATTATGTAGTTTTTTACGAAAAAACCGGTAATGACTTTCCGGTACAGCTGGTATATGTACGTATAAAATACTTGAGATATTGGGCTGAAATTTATTCCAGGTGCAGTACGCATGATGCATTTAACTATGGGGTTCGATCTCGTTCATATGACTACTGCGAGCACGTTTGCAGCGATCGATTCTTTGGAGCCAATTTTCCACAACTCTTTCACACATAACCAACGACTTATCGTAACTCCATAAAAAGAAATCCAACGGAGTTAAATCTCATGAACGAGATGGCCACTCGAACTGCCCATTTCTTGAGATTACACGATTACTGAACTTCCCCTTCAGTAAATCAATTGTTTGAATAGCTGTGTGGCATGTGGCATGTGGTACCATTTTGTCGGAACCACCATTCAATTCTCGCCAAAAATAGTCTTCCGACATGGCACGATAAAGGCCTCCATTGACCATAACAGAACGATCATTTTCATCAACGAGAAAATATGGACCAATCACACTTCCGGCGTGAAATCCATACCACACGGTCACTTTTTGCGGTTGTAGTAAAGTCTCTTGAAGCATATGTGGGTTCGTTGCTATCGAATAACGCATATTTTGCTTATTGACAATACTATTAAGACGATTTTTCGATGCACAGCCTGTCTGGTGGGACAATTATTATCATTGAAAATTGGAGTAAGTGCTCTTAAAGTTGCGACCACCGACTCAGAATTACAGTAGTAATTTTCAATAATTTCCAAACGTTGCTCATGAACTTAGCCGTGATAAAAATATTAACTTTGACTGACGTTTTGGCGTTGACAAATCATGAAAAAAAGGTGCGTACGTATTAAAAGACAAAATGGTTATATCCCTATTGGAAAACCTTTTATATGTACAGTTACCAATTCTTGGCAGCGCATCATAGTCGTCAAGAGGCGGGACATGTACACCTAATTTTTTTACCGAGTGAATTTAATACATCAGCTTGGTGAGAACAATTGTGGCATTTGCTATATTACTGTTCTCGTGAATAACAATGACGCAAAAATAATATATAGAGTCTGCGATAAATCTTTGTTCTCCTGACACAAATTTGCGCCTAAAGAACATATTAAAACCTTACAACATAAATACCCAAAATGGGCCATGCTTATAATGACTTGTAATAATAATAAATAATAATGACTTGTTATTAATCTAATTTTGTCATTTACTTATTGAAAAGCTGTTTTACACAAAGACTCAGATTTTATCAAATTACGACAAATATGTAATGATAATACGTCTCCAGATCGCTTCCATAACGTCATTATACAAATTTCTAAATTTTAAGTTATAATTTGGTACGTAGACTTCCGCGGTCGTGGTCCATGCTATCTGCTTCTGGGTTTCCGGGCTGGAACCGCGTCACTAGTATATCTGCCGACGTTTCGTACCCATTTGTATGGGACATCTTCAGGGCTGAACTACTGCACTGAAACTCAGTTTCAGATAGTTTAAGTTATAGTTTCAAACTCAAATCACGTTCCTATATTAGCGCACTGGCAAAAGTTTGAGCACTATCCAAGATGGCAAAAAAATAATTTTTTTCCTTAGAAAACATTTTATTAACGTGTTAACCATATATTACGGGTAATAATTATTTTAATTTATAATCATTATTCGTTCCTTGCTACTCCATCGCAAGATCTAATTTTAATTTCTTTTACAATTTATAAAAATAATCTTTATTTCCATATTTCTATCATCTAATAACCATTAACATTTGTTGATCTTTTGGCTTAAGCACAAAACAGAAAGATGTGTCTATGGATCCATGAAAATTCCAGAGCCGTTTCAAAAATTCATTCATTTCTTAATTTATTCGTTTATAAATATTTTTTCTGTATAAAACATTCTATATTATATTACAGGTAATAACCTCAAATAATTATGTTAATTTGTAATCATTATTCATGAATTTAATCCAGTGGCGGCTGGTCAGGTGAGGCAGGTGAGGCAGTGCCTCACCATCTAAATCTTGGAATTATAACAAGAATAATATGTATACTTTTAAAATTCTTTATAAATTAATTATCATCTTTTATTCAGAATTTATCTTATAAACAATAAGAAAATAGTTTTAAATAAACCGGCATTACAAGCAAAGTACAAATTTATCATTTCATTTTAATTCCGTGCGAATGTACGAGCGCGTATACTTGCCCCGACCAACTTCATGCCTGATCTATGTATATCCCTACTAAACACGAATATTTGAGGCCCGGCCACTCATTGCCTCTCATTGAAAGTTTATAACGCACTACAGCAGTCAAAAAAATTCTCAATTTCTATGGAAATTACAGTAAAGTATTAGCTACATATTTAAGATAACAAAGAAGAAAAAATATTCAAAAAGTTAATAGATTTTTCTAACTTTATTGTGAGATTTTTGAATTTTTTAATAATATAGAAAGCATTATTAATAGGATAAATTAAGTATTTATTTAATGATATAAAGATGTCTAAAGGTTTACATTCTTCTTGTACAGTTTCTCAATATTTCCTCCAGGCAAATATGTTTTAAGTTTTAACAGGAGTATTTTTATTGTTTCAAGTAGATATTATTTAGATATCAATGTATGTATGTACGTATTATTTAGCCTGAAGCCAATTTAAACTGAGCCTCTCATCGAATCACAATCGCCGAACTACCGAATATACTCGAGGCTGACATTCTCGGCCCGAATCGCAAATTACAGCAGTTAAACTTGGGGGAATAACAAAGTTAGGTTAAATATTTTAATATTTGTTTAGTGATATTTTCAGTGATTTAAAAATTGTGAATATGGATTTAGAAAATGTAAGAAATACACAAGACATTGTATATTTTTTAATAAGAAATACGTTCGTTGTTCTATCGGTAGAAGATCAATTATATGTCAAAAACCTTCCAAGACCAAACCCTGGTTTATCAAAATCTCTTACAATACACGGTAAGTCTAACAGAAATTTCAATAATAATAATAATAATTACGTTTTTTACTTGATAAGTTTAGAGAATTTCGGGAGTGTGATACATATTTCAGTACTGTATACGAAAATTCGATGTCTGACGAATCTGTTGCACATAAAAGGCGTAGAATTGATGACGTTCCAGATACTAAACAAAATTATAGAAAATTATTTTTCGAAATTCTAGATACGTTTATTAGTCAAATTGAAATTAGATTTATTGATTTAGAAAAACTTGCTTTTTTTGATTTATTAACAGAAAGTAAATTTGAAGAATATTCGAAGGCATTTCCTCAGAGGCTCTTAAATAATTTGTTTGAACAATATAAATTTTTTGATCAAATTCAATTAAAAAATTAATTAGCTGTTATTTATAGTGACATGCAACTCCTTGGTAATTCTAAAACACCATGTGAAATGTTAAGATTTATGCACGAACAAAAGTTAGCCATCTGTATGCCAGAACTTTTTAAATTGCTAAGTATAGTAGTTACCATATCAGTAACTTCCGCGTCCGTTGAGCGAAGTTTTTCCACATTGAAACGTATAAAATCGTATGTTAGAAATACAATTGGACAACAAAGACTTAGTAACTGTGGACTAATTGCAATCGAAAAGGAATTGGTTAAAACGATGACGAGGGATGAACGATTTTATAATGATGTAATTGATTATTTTGCTAACACAAAAAACCGGAGGATACCTTTGCTATACAAGAAGTAAAATCTATTAAATGTAATTCTACGTGCAATGCCAATAAAGGAAATTCTCTGTATTTTAAAATATTTTCATTTTGCATGTAATTTTGAAATTTTGTTATTGGATTGTTGTTGATTTATATATATACATATATATGTATATATTTGTTATATTATTAAATTTTATATTATAATAGGAATGTATTTATTTTTTATTTTTAAATCCTAGAAGATTGAGTTCTTATTTTCGATTAATGTTTTTAGAATTTGTTTGATTTTTTAGAATATTTATTTTCGTTTCACAAGGGTTTGCTTTGAAACTTCGTTTTCCCTTAAAAATCGAATGGGGCGCGATATAGGGCTCAGTTCACGTCTGGCAGCCCTGTTTGTACTGGAAGCCCTATATATATATATATAAATATATATAAACTGTTTTTATATGTAGTAGGTATATAGAGTTTATTAATCAATTGTAAACAATTTTGAATATTTATTATTCTATCTGCCTCACCATTTCAAATACTCACGAGCCGCCACTGATTTAATCACTTAAGGGTGATAAAATTACCATTATTCATGAACTTTTTTAATATTTATGAAATTTATATATCGCTGAAACCGCCATCTAATAACCACTGTTCAAACCTTCAGAGGTCTATATTCTTGTTACAAATCCAGACTATATTTCAATTGAAAAATATTAATGTAAGGTGAGCACTGAATCATAGATGGCCCCACGCACTGATTTCTAAAATTATCAATTTATTAAAATTTCTTTCTTTCCACAACATTGCATTGAAAAATTGTAATTTTACTTTATAATCATACTTATTATGCATTATAAGGACACATTCCAATTTTAAATAAATAATACCTACAAAAGCGGAGATGCACTACCGAAATCAATTTCAATATGATGTAATACAACCCATTTTTTATTTATTAATATTTTTGTCTTTATAAAACATTTTATGTATTGGATATCAAAAATGTATAATAAATAATAATTTTAATTTATAATCATTATTCATGATTTATTGCGGGCGGCATTATAAGAGTAAATTTTTATTTTTTGACGTTAATAAAATAATTTTTAATTCGTTGATGGCGCCACCTATAGCCATTGTACAAACTGACGGAGATTCTACATTTTTGTTACAAACCCAAATTATACCACAATTGGAAATGGCAATGAAAGATTAGCCACTGTATCATAGATGGCGCCACAGATTTTGATTTTTAAGATTATATCTTTATTAAAGTTTTATTTTACAAAACACTGCACTTCGTATTAAGAATATATTACAATTTTAATTTATTATTATTACCTATTGTCTATTACTGCATTACAAAAATAAATTACAATTTTAAATATATAATACCTACAAACGCAAATGATCTCTTCGAAATCGTTAGTAGTAGTTTTAGCGTTGTATCAAAGATGACACATCATTTATTTTTTTAAAATTATTTATTGATATTTTTATTTAAAAGACGTTTCACATTACGTTGCGTGTTAAAAATGTATAACATTATCTATAATTTATCACTGGATTATAAAAAAAATACTAATTTTTTTTTAGATTTATAAAATAAATTTTAATTAACTAGTGGCGCTATCCAATCACCACTGTACAAACTTTTAAAGATTCTTTATCCTTTTTACAAACAGAGACTATGTGTGTGTATGTGTAACAACAGACGCTACTGATAGTATGGAAACTGTATCAGAGATGGCGCTAATTACATTGTCTTTGAATTATTTATTTATTAAAGTTTCGTTCTTTATAATGTATTTCATTGTACCAGCCGTTAAAAATAGATTTATTGAAAATAGTTATTTTGACTTGTAATTATTTTCTGCGTTTTAATACTAAACTATAAGAACAAATTTTAATTTTTTTAATATTTACAAATTTTTTTCATTTTAGCTGTACCGTCATTAATTATTTAATTTACGATTAAAGTTGGAACAAATTGAGTTAAACTAAATTGAAATGTGAGAGGAAACGTAATAGTACGAATACGAAAAGTGAAAGATGAGAACCGTATTCACCACTAACATGTGAATCATATTAATTCATACCGAGAGATTAATGATTGAATAATATATATTTAGAACGGTTTATAAAAATTAACTAACTTACTGTTCTGCAAAATGATTTCACTATCAACCACAATATTAAGTCTAAGATTAAATGAATATACTATTTACAATTCTTTATGCAAATTTGATCGTTCGAAACTTTAGATAATATATCTATATATGACCTGAATTCCAAAGCAATAACAGTTTCTTTTTTTTGAAGTCGAACATAATTAAAACTTATTGCACGAATATGTAGAAAACTGCTGAGTACAACAATAAAAATAATCTAATTAAAATTAATGAATTGTATTAGAGATGAGTATTAACAACTAAAAATAACAAGAAATTATTACTTTTGTGTTTTTTTTGAACTACAATTCAAATACAAAAACCGAATTAACGCATAGAATTACTGAAAGATAATGAATGTATGAGATTCAGCCAAAGATACTGTAAGGACAAGAACAAAGACAAGCCAAAAGAAATGCAAAATGTAAATATTAAATGCTTTTATTTGAACAAACAAATAAAATATTAATATAATAAATGCAATCAATTAAAGGTTGCCTGGTAATAGAACATACCTCCATAATATGTAGGATCTCGTATTTTAATATTTTGATTTTTATCGAATCAACTTTTTTGTTAATAATATTTACTCATTTTAACGTAAATGAGTCAAGAAATTATATAATATGCTACAACTTTTACGCACCGCATTCGATAATATATACAGTATCATAAATGTGATGATCCATATTATTTATTAACTATAGGTATTAAATCATTAAAATTATCTATGCGTTTCATGATATAATAGTATAATTTATGAATGTGTTTTTATTTTTATTTAAAAAACCTGAAGAGGAATTTTTATTTCTTGGACTAATATTTATAATACGTTTTCCGCTTTTTGTTACTGTAAGAAAAGAAATCGAAATCATTCATCCAAGACTTATAAGAGATAAAGTTTATAATATATAACTAAATTAAGAAATTAGCAAATATTTTAAATGTCATAAAGCCTGTCATGTATTTTCGCTCTTTGTTTTTAAAATTATTTTTGATATGGAGAAAACATAATTCCAACGTCCCACCATAGCCACAAATATCACTAAAGAACCGTAAGGAACTAAAGTTACTGCAAATTATATGCCATGTAGATAGATATAATTACGGCACGTTATCTATTTTGTTTGTAAATAAAACTTTACGAATCGTTTACTCCTGATGTCAGTCATTAGTTAAAAATTTTTACGTAAGTGTTAGTAGTAAAATATGTAAACATTATACCCAAAATAGCTTGATGCAACTCATATTGTGTATATTTACTCTTTTTATTAATGACTAATATGTTACATACCATAACGGTTACTAACCAGAACTTTATTTCTTTCAGAAAGAAAGGATATATTTTTCCATTTTTGTAAATTAATAAAATGCCTTCGCAATTAGTAAATGACAATAACATACATGAGATACGTGCTAAGATTGTTTACAATGCTGAAGTACTAATAACTTATATAGATCCCAATATCACATTGGAAGAAATATGCAAGGAAATGAGAGATACTTGCCGTTTTGCGCCAGATCAAGTTTTTACTATGAAATGGGTCGATGAAGAAGGTGATCCATGTATAATTTCAACGCAAATGGAATTAGATGAAGCAATTAGATTATATGAAATTAATAAGGATTCTGAGTTGACAATACATGGTAAGTCATATTTTATATTTTGCTTATGTGTGCACACAATTTCAAAAGCAATTAATACTGACAAACACTTTCTTAAATTTTATAGTTTTAATATTGTATTTGTTTACATAAAATTATATGCTTGATTCATTTGAAAGTGCTTGCATAGAAATTGGTGCTATTTTATATAATTATGGATTGGCAGACGTAACATGCAATTTACCACAAAATTCAGAATACACATAGAGCTTTTTCAAAAAGGCAAATAATCATATACTTATTTCAGCAACGAAGTTGTCATCATCAGCACATAAGTGTGTGTATTTAGTATTTAGCAATTCCAGATGCAACACAATTATTAATATCTGCTGATGATCACTACTTAGTTGTCAAAATCGTGTACAGAGTGCGAACGTTGATGTGGTAGGGGTTTTTATTTGCCTTTTTTTGGTTAATTTAATTAACCATAGCCTCCATTCAAATTTACTGTAGGGTCTTTCGATAAATATATTTAATTTTTGTAGATAAATATAATAAATTATGATATCAGGTACATTACTTTCCATTTGATGGAAAGTAATGTATCTAATATCTACTTTTAATTAAGGGAAATCATTTGGTTTCTTTTTATTATATCTTTTCATTTGTAAATTTCATAACCTGTCACAGCAAAATTTTCATATTCTCCACAAGAATATATTTCATATATATATATAAATAGAAATATTATGATAGCAGGTAAAAAAAAAATCAAACAAGTATTTTGGAAAATTTATTCTATTATCAACTTTGAAACTTATTGTTAGTACAAATTGAACTGTAAATTTTATACTAAAATTTATTTAGCATTAATTGCTGGAATATACCATGTTGAAGTAGGATTTGTTCCAAAATTATTTTTTCCTTGAAAACTGAAAATTGTAAATTCACTTCCCATTCTAAATTAATTATAAATAATTCCCTAACAATGGTTTTACTGATTTTGATAAATACTGAATAGGCATGCAAGAATAGAGCTTACGGTTTCACTAACTGTGAACAAAATTTAAACTTTTTGTTTAATTGTAACGAGTCTTCATTAAGCGCTTCCTATCTTTAAATTTAAATAAAACAAAGTGAGTGTGTGTGTGATATCATCGATATTTTTTATTCGTTTGAAAGACCTATCGATGCCATTATGTATGGAATATAACATCGTGAAAATGTCCACCGCAGCTTCGCTGGGTGCATAAATCAGGCTGAATTTGACCGATGGCATGGGTTATGTTGGCTTTGAGGGCTACTGTGGTTCATTGCTTATTCGCATAGATCTGCGACTTAAGAAAGCCCCACACGAAAAAGTCTAACGGGGTCAAATAGCACGATCTCGGTGGCCAGTTCACATCACCTCCACTTGAGATGCCCATGCCCTTAAATCGCTCGTGCAGAATGTCAGATGCGTGGCACGTAGCGCCGTCCTGTTGAAACCACATGTCGTTGGTGTCCGTATCATCCAATTCAGGCCAGAAGTTGGTACTCATCGACCTATTGCGCTCACCGTTGAAGATGATGGCCTGGATAATGTCGTTCTCAAAGAAATATGGACCGGTGACGCCGCCAGCCCAAAATCTACACTAAACAGTGACAAATTTGACAATTTTGTTTGTCGACGTACCCATTCATCCAGAAATGGGCCTCATTGATGAAGATGATTTTTTGATGAAAATGTTTCCAAGTGCTCCAGGGCCCATTCAGCGAACACACGTCGTTGCCTATGATCGTTTACCTTCAGCTCCTGGATCAGTTGAATTTTGTACGGGTACAGTTCCAAGTCACGACGCAAAATTCACCAAGTTGTGGTCTGCAAAAGGCCGAGTTTTTGTGAGCGACGCGAAATCGACTGCCTCGGATTCTCCTGCACACTCTCACGGACAGTGACGATGTTTTCGGCAGATCCTACGTTTCGTCGTCGTACGGGTGTTAGTTCATTGTTTACTGAACCAATGGACTCAAATTTATCCACCACACTGCGAATAGTCCTCTCGGTAGGACGATTATGGCGATCGTAAAATCGGTGAAGCGCGCGGAACATTGCCCGAAAAGAACACCCATTTTGATAAAACAATTTTATCATTTGCACGTGCTGTTGAACGCTATATCCGTCCATGGTGATTTGGCAAAACACACTCAATAAATGACAGCCAATTCGACAGATGTAGCTTCAGCAAAATGGCCGGTATCAACTGTCAAAATTCGGAAGTTCAATATTCAGTTGTTGGGTCTTAATAGTTCACTTAACTTCTCTATTACATTTTCGTGGTCCGTATTTATCGAATTATTAATTTTTTGGGTGAAATCTAATCTGTAATGAAGAAGTATCAATAATAAAATTTTCCTGTTAATACAGTCTAATATTCAAGTACTCTGAATCTGTTGTGATTGATAGGATTAGTATTTACAGAATATTTGACGAAGTTATAGTTGACCCATTGTGGTAAAATTTTTTATTTTATTTTTTGAAATGTTTAAGAAAAGATCAAATTTGATTTGTTCCCTTATTATAAAAATATTTGTAGCAAAATTAAAATTATTTGCCACTCTTTTTCTTGAAGAACATATGGTTCCACTATGAGAATAAAACAACTATTCTTATGCACAACTTTATATATTATTTTTTATAAAACAGTTTGAAGAAACAAAAACCAACCTTATATGAGGTGCATTACAATCATGCTCGGTGTATTTTACTTCTTGTACAGCACCTTGTGCACCGAAGTTTATTTCTATGTGCAGGATTATGTGCTTCTTCATCTGTTTACGTTTTCATTGACGTGACGCATAAACTTTGAACTTTCTATGTTCTGGTGCGCTAGTCTTTACTCCTCTTCTTGGAGTTGAAGGTTTGACACTTATTATGCCATTTGCCACAGTTATCCGGTAATATTTGAGGATACATTTTTCACGCCACTCGACCGCTCTTTGAAATCTATAAATGTATTCGCCAGAGTTAGATCTATGAAACTCCATAGAATTCTATGCCACCATTTGTTCAATTTTCGATAAATATCAAGCATGATTTCAATACATCAGACTTGTCTACATGACCCATTTGTCTATTGTATAATGAAAATCCTTCGTTGAACCATTTTTTGTTTTCGTGTGGGTATCTCTAGGTTCATAAAAGTTTGCTCAAAAAATGCACTGGTTTGTTATCTATACATTTAACAGAAGCAGTTTTATCGATATTATTAATTCTCTAATCAGAGTCTCTCCTACTATTGTCTTTCCCATCCTTGGAATCTTTCGGAATGTGCTTGCGCGTTATTCTCACCTTATCATAAGTATAGATGCTATTATTATTTGGAATTATGAAATAATCAACTGGACGGAAGTAATTGTCTGCATAAATTGCATGATGTTTTCCAACCAGATATCTCGTAAGATCAGTCTCCCTGCGTCTTCAATTCTGTTTTGTAACAATGCCCCCCTCCCTTTTTGTTTTATACAATAGCAAAATATGTAATTTATATAATTACATATTTTCCTAATATGTAATTATACAAACTACCTGCATGAATTTGAAACTCAGAAACAAAACCTAATTCATTCACCCTCGCCCATACTATGTAGCGCCACTTTATGGGCTTCAGGGCATGAATTGTTTCATTAAATGCCGTCTTTTGAATTTAATTATGGATTTATTAATATTCTAACATCTAGAAGGTTGATAATAGTTTGTAACAGTTTCAGACAACTAGTTTGGCATGGACTTTTTTTAAATAATTTTTCATATACAGGTGCTCTTTTTTTAGGTGAAAAACTATTGTCATTTAGATGCATATGTCCTATTAAACAACTGATCTGATAAAATGATTTCATAAATTTTGACGCGAGAACCGTCATAAGATTTATGCAAATAATTTTTTTTATTCCTTCAGCTCTAGTTGGTAAAAAGTAATTGACATTTTCCTGATTTCTTTGAATAATTTTTGTTCAAAAAGCTCTTGTTAAACATAAATAAGTGAATTTATCGAGGATCTCGTTTAGTGGTATGTCAGATCTTGTTTAAACTGTTGGTCAGATGGAATTATTTACTGTTGTAATTATTCAGGACTTTGCCAGATCACTGTAAATTGAGCTCATTTCGAGCTACAATATTTGGTGAACGACCAGTTAACATTATTAATGGCAAATAGTCGGCAGTGACCCATTCCATTGGGTCATCACGTGCAAAATTGTTACATTAGGTCTAAAATTAACATGCAAAGATTGTATAGTTTGATATCTCCGATTCCCCAATTGATATTT
The DNA here is from genome assembly GCA_031893035.1 of Dermolepida albohirtum. Taxonomy (NCBI): domain Eukaryota; kingdom Metazoa; phylum Arthropoda; class Insecta; order Coleoptera; family Scarabaeidae; genus Dermolepida; species Dermolepida albohirtum. The sequence continues at coordinate 95,246 of JAVIWB010000263.1, read as the reverse complement.
CTTCCAATATTGTATGCATTGCGTCATTGAAGAGAATTTCCAACTCGACAATTAACCACTTTTGATTACTTGCATTAGGATTGCCTAAAATGTAAAGTGATAATAAATCAGATGTTTATAAGAAAAATTAATTTGAGTCCTTGCGGTCTCAAACGGAACCACATTTTTTATTTCAAAAGGAACTTACAATGGTACTTCAAAATTTGTTTATATGTATATACTACATGAAAGGCCAAATAAAAATACATTAATAATCTATTTTCTTCCCTGCCATTATCGACAATTAAAACAAAATATACCATAAACGTACAGTCTGCTTAGAATTGTACAGATGCTACAGTGACAAATTAATTCGCTTAAAGAGTCCAATTTTTAAAATAGAGTAAATGTTTATGGGTAGATGATATGCTAAGTCATCTGCCTTTAAGTTAAATAGTTCTTCAAAGAAAGAGCATTACTTTTGCTTAACCATCTGAAATCTAAACAAACTGAAAAAATTACGGAAGCTTTGGGGATTCTCTTGGTTCGTTCGAGAATTTTAACAAATGCATCAAAATTCATAATGCAAAATTAACAGAAAGGCTTCAATTGCAGATATTAAAGCTGAACATTTTCTAGGAAAATTAAAGGAAATAATTGTAAAATTTTTTCATCAAATTTGGCGTTCAATATTGCAATTTGTTTTGGCAACAGCTACCATTAAAGTTTTATTTGTTTAACGCTATTCTTTGACTCAATAGCCTTTGGCTGTTATAAATTAAAATTATAGTTTATCATTCAAATGACTTTAAAAGGTATTATAAAAATGGTCTACCTGTAACATGGAAAATAATTAGAATGAGGTTAATAACTCATTAAGGAGTTATTTACTGTATAGTTTGATCTGAAGTAAAACAGTATTGTTAAAAAAATAACCTTGAAGAGTAAGCTCTTGTTGTTAGACATTAGCGGGTCATCCTACTGATCTCAACACATGCGGTGACGGATCTCTTTTACACAATACTTAGCAATTCATATATAGTCTCACCTCGATATAACCAATCTCCAATTTCAGAGTAGCAATGTCAAGAGCAACAATAGCTCTGAGGACCTCTCTAAGAATGGACAAAATGTCTGGTACATTATCAAAATTTCTTTTTCCAAAAGTTTCATATTCGTATAATGATGTCTTGTTTTAAGACTTGGTTCGTCTTCTTCTTTGATCCTTCTAGTAGCCACAATTCATTTCAATGTGAAGGAATATTTTAGAGCATATTTCTTCTCTATTCTTCAATACACTCAGCATCTAATTCAACTAAGTTTGAAATAAACATACTACATACAATAGTATCATACATACACACTACCTTTCTCGGAAGTAAGCCAAGGTTGAAAATTCTACAATACCTTAATTTAATAAGTTTCTCGGATATAGACCAAGGTAGAACGTTTCGTTTTTATCTCCATCTTATTTTTAATAAGTTTTATTGCATTTAACGATGATAATCTTCGTTCGTCTTAAACACATCTGCAACTGAAATAACGAAAATATTAGGAACAAACGATGTAATGAAACATTTTGTGACCCGAAATATATAATCGCATTTGCATCGGATTATTCTGATATTATTAGACACATCTTATCCATGGGATCAAGCAGGTAAAGATTTTATTGTATCGCCCCTCTCTTTGGGGCTCGCCCCTATCTGGCTTAATCATTTAAAAAAATCAAATGCAATTTTAGTTTATTTGAATATTATTGTGGTGATACAGTAAGTGAATAACAGTATTCGAAATGCCCCTGTGGTGTTGCTAAATGATCCAGTATAAGAAATTTGTATGAAAAGGTTATGCCAGTATGCAAATTGGTGCAAAATTAGATCTAACCTCGTCGACGGTAAAATACACCATTTGCCGATATCAAGAAACAGGCGACTTAGAGTAAAACTATCCCAACAGATGATTGCTACTACAACTAACAAGCAAAAGAAATCGCAAAGAAACAGCATCAAAAATAGCGAGTAAAGTCAATCGCGGACCACTGCACACGATTTTAATTGCCACGGTCGAACGCCGACTGACGGAAGGAAATCTACACGACCATATTTCAGCTCGTTAACCATTGTTACGTCGGGATAACTGATTAAAAGGGCTAGTGTACACGAAAAGATCGAAATTGACTACTAGAACAGTGGCAAAATATTTTATAGATTGGCGAATCAATTTCTAAGTGTTTGGTCAGAGTAGAAGGATGTTTGTCAGACGTTCCGCTAATGAGAGAATGCATCCCGAATGCGTTGTACCAATAATAAAACATTGTGTTATGAATATACAAACAGTATCTGAATAAACAAAAGTAAGCGAATATTTTACAAGCTATGACATGGCCACCGCAGTGTCCAGATCTCGATCCTATTGAGTTACTGTAGGATGGGCTTAATAGAAGAGTTTGAATTGTCGGTCTTACTTCCAAAGAACAGCTTGGGAATATACTCCAACAAAAATGAAACATCTCAGGCGATAGACAATGACAATTAATTGAAAGGATGCAGTAAATTGTTATTTTTTTTTAATATATTTTTTAGGGTAATAAATTTATTTCTTTAGTATTAGTTGCCTTTCATTTGTTCATTTTTTAAACTTTTGTTACTTGACCAAATTTCAATAGACGGTAGTGTATGTATCACGACCTTCTAAAATTACAAGACACTTTGTTTACGTATAAACAACACATCTAAAAATACTTGCCATCTTAATGGATAACGGATTAATATGTCGAGCACTTCTTGGAGAATCATATCCCATTCTTCCCTGACAGCAGTCATAATGCCCGAAACGTTCTTTATGGTATATTTAATGCAGCAATCCAACTTCTCAAGCATATTTTATTGAATTACCATCTAGAAGACTGGTTGACTGTTCCATTCTCTCTATATCAAAGTTGTCAATCCAGTCGTTCACGATGTTTGCTCGATGAAGACGAGCATTATCATCCATACGAATGAATTCTCTCTTATCTTCGTGAAGCACCTCAACTTCTCAAAAAGCGATTCCAAAGTTTAGAAATTACACTTTTGCTAAGTCTAAACACTTCAGTAACATTTTTAGTTCTTCCACTCCATTTAACTGCTATTTCTGACAGATCGTGGTATTTCGATTTTGGACAATATTCAAAATTGCAAATCATTACTTGACAAAGGTAAACTTCTGGATACTGACCGAGGAACGGATTAAAACGCGTTTTTATCACCACCGACGTTAGCATGATAAGACATATCAGTCGTGAGTAATTGTTTATAATTGATAGAAAGTGTCTACGATGAAAATGGGTTCTTTAAACAAATTTCAAATAGTCTGTTTAAATTAGTAGTTTCGTAAAGTATAGAGTAAAACCTGTGTAAGATAACCAGTGACGGATCCATAAAATAATGCAACCTGAAAATATGCTGCGCATATTACTTTTAGTATTTGGTTTTCTCACCTGATACAGTCCAACGTACAGTATTATTTCTAATATAAAAACTTTGTGACCAACCATTACTTCCGGTATGCCTAACTGTTTTGCAGAGTTCTTAGCTTTATGCTGTAAAATTGGATCACACAACACTTCCAGTAATTACGCCACTGTCGATAGGCCTTCTTGAACGCGGCAACTGGAAGACTGTTCAATTCTCTCATTACGGCCTGCTGTACTGGCGATGTTCTTTCAGTGCGGTCTTGAGGCGGGAAAGAGGAAGAAGTCTGCGGGGACAGCATCTGGGTTGTAAGGCGGCTACGGCAGCGTTGCCACGTTGTGCTCAGCCAGGTACTCTCTCACGACGAGTACGGTATGACGCGGAGTATTATCGTCGTGGAGCTCTGACGAATTGACAATGGGCGGATACGAACGATTATTTTTCTTAGTCGCTCAAAGATCTCCCAGCTGTTTTGGAGCGAGAGTGTGCCATTCTAAACTTTGGCGCTTCATCTCCGGGTTTAACGCAAAATTTTATGGCCTAGCGCTGCTCGATTCAACAACGCTTGGTAGGCGTTCACGTAGCAAGCCATCTTCACCCCGCAAATGCTCGGAGCCAACAGCCACCGGTCGCCAAGTTTCCCTGACAGCCCCCATCACCATAACCACCTGTTGAAACCCCCCCCACCGCTAGACCGAGAAAAAATTAGTCCGACTATTTTTGGAATAAACCCTGTATAGAACGTCGTAAAAGTTAATTTATTAATTTTTTTATACGGGTGCTTAATGTGTTTATTCACATCGCTTGTGCAATTTGATTTAATACTATACTTATTTCATAAATTTTTTTATGAAATCATAACAGATTTCTTAAAATATAACGATTAATCCTGAATTCAATCAATTTTGTAGACTTGCATGTGGTGACAACTTTGAGCAATGAGTTATTTAGCTAACTGCTTTATAAAATCACTGACAAAACCGGTTTAAAGTGTTGTCGTTGTCACTTGCGTAGAGCCTGATGGCTTTAAAGTATGTTACTAATGTGTTTTCGTTAATTATCAATAAAAAGAATGCTTCGCTCTGTTTTTAATTGGTTTATTAGAATAATCGCAAGGAACACGTGTAGGTAGTGATACCAATATCGACAATAACAATGATTGCAATGTAACAATGAAATATGATACCATAACAGTTAGCCTCACCACATACATACGGTGTCACTTGGAAATTCGTTCAAGTATTAACAGCTGTATAAGTTCATGCATGAATTAATATGAAAGCTGATAATTAATTTTTGGGAAAGGAGTTTTCCCTCATTCAGTAACATTTATAGTATGGAGGCGTATACATTATTTCTAATTCTATATTCAATATTAATGGATTTTAATGCTAATCTAATCTGTTAGAATCATTGTTTTAAATATGATTATTAAAAGTGAATATTTTTTACTTCTTTCGTTTGTAATCTTTGTACGTGGTAAATCTTGACTCTCCCACCTCTCTATAGATTTTTACAGAAGTACAATCGTCGTTTCATTTTCACTTCAGAGAGAAAAAGCTGTATCCATCCACCTATGACGGATGTGTATTCGTTAAAATAGGCCTCCAAGTTTGGGTGACTATCGATTTACGGCGGCACTGTAGTCAGCCCGGCCTTCCGCCTACAGTGTTGCCACAAGGAGCTTTTCAACTATATTGTTACATCATGTTTGGACCGCACTAAAGAAGCGCATTGCGGCGCAGTCGGCAACGCCGCGTTCATCAAAATTGCCGTAGTCATTTTCAGTACCTGTCCGCCTGAAATCTAGCCCGTTTACTCCCGATATACAAACCCGGCATAGCATCCCAATTTTCTTTTCGCCACACATTCTTATTGTATATCTTAACAATCTTCCTTACATCTAACATTGTTTTCGATTTCACTCATTTTTCTTTTTATCGTTTCGGATTTATTTAATACATATAGTAAATCGCGCTAGGCTGTGATTGTGCGGTTGTGTTTTTTGGTTGTCATTTTTAATTGTTAGTCAGTGTAAAGCGCTTTAGGTCGCCTAAATCCGGGAAATTTGTGCTATTCTTTATCTATTTTGTGCGTGCCTTTTTGGTGTTTTTCGTGCGGTAAAGTATTTTAATCGTCAAGAGATGCTGTTTTAAAATTGTCCAATCTGTTAATTGTTGCTACATATTTTTGGATTTAGTGTATTATAAAACGTGTTTGATAACAAATCTCCCTTTTCTCTTGCTTTTTTAATCTTTGAAGTTATGTCAATACCAAATAATTAATATTTATAAGAATATATTTTATTAATGTTGCGGTTCTAACTTGAGTTCGTATACGATCTTCTTAAATATGGTATCAGATATGATGTGAGAGTATAAAAAAGAACAGAAATCCAACAAGAAATAAACCACACCCTTATGAGGTTTTTCTTCTGGAACGTTAGAAAATATAGATATATCTTAGTTAAGCTATGCTTTGCGTTCTCCTGTATAAGAATACATCAAAATAAAAATTTTATTTATTTGAGATTTTTGTTTTTTAATTAAAAAAAAAATAAAAACATTTATAACAATTTTAAAGACATTTTGTAATTGTTATAAATTTGTTTTTATTTTTTGAGAATTATCAGTCTGTTTTAAAATTAACTAAACTATCTCGATTAATTATTTATTTATTTCTAACATTAACAAATGCTATATTTCTTTACATTTATATCTCGATCAAATAAAAATTATTTATTCTGTTTCCATAAAACACTAAATAAATTTTCATTTCTTTTTTCTTTATAGTTTTCTTAATATGAATTCTATGTACAAATAATGTAAAATTTGCATATTACGTGGAAATATATTGTTTATTTGATAGGAAAAAGAAAGAAATTACTTTTGAGTATTTCTAAAATGGTATGAGAATATTTTTTTTTGTTGAGTTGTTTATAATTTTATTTGAATAGTATTGTATATATTATGACATTTGTAGGGGATACTAATTTCACAATTGGGTAGTATGTAGATATTAACCAGTTTAATTTCTTACACTATTTTTTTGTTGACTTTTTCTGATGTTAAAAATATGTCATGTTCAAACTTTTACTATTTCTAAAGTCAATAATATTTTATTATTTTTATATTAATCCCTTTTATTAATTTCTTGTAATTTGATTTTGTTCTTTTATTTTTGTCGAGTTGAAATTTGTAATTTAATTTGAATACTATATTTTATGACATTTATAGGGGATATTAACAAAATTAATTTCGCAATTGGTTAATATGTAGAACCAGTTTAATTTCCTACATTGCTTTTTCTTTATTGAATTTGCTGGTATTATAAAGGCTGTTTCAAATTTCGCGGTTTTTTTAAAGAATAAATAAACCACACAATTTGCATTCACTCTCAAAAACTTTTTATTGGTGATTGACGTATCAGTTATGCCATTTAGATGCGAAAAATATTATCTGCCAAATGGCCGCGTCTTGCAGCCCCACAGACGTCCACTCTTTTGTTAAAATTTGACATTTTGACATAATTGAGGCTCTATCTCACCAATAATAATAATTTCATCTTTTAAAGCTGGAATTGATTGTGAATTGTTTTCATAAACCCGACTTTTCACATAACCCCAAAGAAAATAGTCTATCGGTATCAAATCACATGATCTTAGTGGCCAATTAACGGGAAATTTTTCCCTCAATAAATCAATTGATTCGTGTGTAAAGTGAGGTGTAACACCATCCTGTTAAAACCACATATCCTCTAGATCAATATTCATTAATTCAGGCCACAAAAATTCGGCTATCATCCGACAATATCGATCACCATTGACAGTTACAACTTCACCAGCAGCATTTTCAAAGAACTAAGGTCCAATTACACTACCTGACCATAATGCACACCAAACAGTAACTCGTTTAGGATGCATAGGTTTGTCATGAATTCGTGGATTTTCCTCACTCCAGATACGGAAATTATGTTTATTAACATAGCCACCAAGTTCAAAATGTGCCTCATCGGAAAACATTATTTTTTGAGAAAAATCAGCTGGTTGTTCATTGATGACATTGACAAATGAACGACGTTTTAAATGATCTAATGGCTTCAGTTCCTGTGTTATTTGAACCTTATATGCCTTCAGAGCTAAACCCTTGTGTAAAATACGCCATGTTGTTGATCCACCAAGTCCAAGTTGTTGTGAACATCGTCTAATGGACATTTCAAGATCTTCAGCAACACTTTCAAGAACCAAACCAATATTTTCTTGTGAACGACCATTACGACGACTGTATTTTTCACTTTTTTTTTTGATCTTCCACAGAACCGGTCTCTTGAATTTTTTTAATAATTCGTCCAACAGTGCTTTCAGATGAACGATTATGTAAACCATAAAATTAACGTAATTTTCTAAAAACTGTTTTCACAGAACGCTGATTTTCATAAAATAATTCAACAATTTGAACGCGTTGTTGTACCGTGTACGAAGCCATTTTTATAAATATCGTACATCACACTTTTTAAATGCCCACATACCCAGACAAATTCAGTACGTCATCTATATTTTATTTATTCTTAAAAAAACCGCGCAATTTGAAACACCTTTTATAATTAATAATATAGTATGTTCAAACTTCTATTTCTGACGTTAATTATATTTTATTATTTTTATATTAATTACTTTTGTTAATTTATTATTACAATTTGGCTTTGCTTTTTAATTTTTGAAAATTCGGCAATTGTCCCTTTTCAAATTTTTAGCTTGCCAAGATTTTGGCATTGATATTATTTTGTTTGTGCCTATAAATTCTTTGTTACAATTGTGATCGACTGTTTCTTGAATTAAGTTTTATGTATTGTGTGTACCTTTTGTGTTAATTTTCTTATTTTTAGATTGATTAAAAAATTATTTAGTACTATAACGAATTAATGCAATTTTTTGTGAAACATTGCTTAAATATTTTAATTTTTTTTCTTAGAAATCTATTAGGTTGTCTGACCTATTGTTTTGAACCTTTTTTTAACAAGTTTTATAATAAATTTTGACATTTTTATATCTATGCTTGTACCTTTTTTTTATTATAAGAACTAATCAGAAAGAGAAAATGTAGTATATTCATTACGTAGTTTTATGGTAAAGTAATAACGTATAATTCGTTTACTCAAGATAATATCGTCGTTGCCTTGGAAAAATCGCTTGACTGTAAAAGTATTAATTTTTACAGTAGGCATAAAAAACTTTTCAGAATATATTTATTTAGATAATACAATTTTTCTTTATTTTTTTTTAAATTTAAATATCCAAAAATTAGACTATTAATTAAGAATGTAGTAATTTCATTAATTTTTAAAAATAAAATGTGAAATTCATATAAGAGATTTTCAGCTTCTGAGTGAAAACTAAGCAGATTCTAATAGTATAATAATCATAGCTACGTAAATGTAAGTAAACCAATACTAAAGCAAAGAGAATTATGAAAATACGAGTAATTCAAGCTATAGAAATGTGTAATTTATTTATATGAACTAAATAAAATTTTATTTAATTAAAAATATAATATTTTATAAATTCAAAATGAATAAAAAAATCTTAGTCCAAATATTAAATTTGTAGCGTTATTTTCAGTTTGCCGAATTTGTAAGGTAAAGTATCGTAAAAGCAATGATGTTTGTTTATGTCTACTTTTTTTTGAAGTTCTTGAAGATGTTTCCATTTTGATTCACTGATTGGAATTAGAGCTACATATAATATTCCAGCATTCCTCTGGGGAAGTGGTTCAAATACATACATCTATATGTCTTAACTTGTTTGTTTATATTATAACGCAACGAATATTGGGGACATCAGGCAGTTTCAACTTCAATTTTATTGAGTATTCTTTATTATCATGCAAAAGAACCATTCTTGACCTTTTTTTAAAAATTATTTCCTTCAAATGTTGGCCGTAACTGCGTCTCACATGGTACATTCTGAAGCTCTAATTTTCGATGACGCATTCGAGCATTTCAAGTGGTATTTGGCAAATAACGCAAGTAATGTTGGCTTCCAATTGCTTAATCGTAGCTGTCTTATGCATGTAGACTTTGGACATTACGTAGCCCCAAAGGAAAAAAATCTAAAGGTGCGATATCACATGATCTAGACGGCCATTGCACACTTCCATTGCGTGAAATTAAAAGTACACCAAATTGTTCTCGAATAAAGCCATGCTTTCACGGGATGTGTGGCAAGTTGCGCCGTCTTGTTAGAACCAAATGTCGTGGGGATAATGGGCGTCAGTTTCAGGCAGCAAATAGTCCCTTCTCATGGCGCGTTACCGGGCGCCATTCACAGTTACTTTGCGACCGTATTCATTTTTGAAGAAATATGGACTCACGACTCCACTTAGCCATAAACCATACCAAACCGTGATTTTGTCTGGCTGTAATGGCGACTCTTGAACCTCATCGGGTTGCTCTTCACTTTTATTGTCGTAGCCATTAAGCCAGAAATGGGCCTCATCACTGAATAAAATTTTGGTCGAGAACAATGGATCTTCTTCAAGTTTTTCAAAAGCTCAAACACTGAAACGGTAACGATTTGAAACGTCGGCCGCTTTCAGTTGTGCTAAGTTGTGGCATACGACAAGCTAAGCTATTGAGATCTACGTCGAATTGATTCTTCACGGTCATCTCGTACACTCTCAGCTATCATCGCTCTATTTTGTTCACTACGTGCTAGAAGTGGTCTATTTGGTCGCGTATTATTCAATAATGAAAAATTTTTCTATGGTATAGCGAATTGTGTGTTCGATGGACTGATTACCTAGACCATCAGTTGCTCTAAGCGCACGAAACATATTTTTCGTGGAACGCTGATTTTAATAATGCAGCTGAATAATTTGTAGACGCTTCGCTGGGCTGAGTCTTTCCACAATAAAATGTCATACAATACTAACTAAACTAACTAAAATAGCGTGAAAATTTGCAACGACTCACGCTTTATCTGTCATAAAATCGCTTTTAAAAAAGTACATCATGACTCACCTATTGTTCGTTGAAAGATTTTCATAATTCTTATAAAATGTGTATATGACAACATGTATGTATTGGGTTGGCAACTAAGTACTTTCGGTTTTGTAGTATAAAATAAAACACTTTTTTTTTAAACAAAGAATAGTTTTTAATCAATTATATATTTTCCATTTTGCTCAATGACCTTTTGCCATCTTTCTTTCAGCTGAATGATTCCGCGCTCATAAAATTTCTGGTCCTTATCAGCAAAAAATTGAACCAGATGCGAGTGAAGGTCATCGTCATTTGTGAAAGTTTTACCATTCAAAGAATTCTGCAAACTTCAAAATAAATGGTAATCAGATGGTGCTAGATCAGGGCTGTATGGGGGATGTGGCATCACTTCCCAGCCAAGCTCCAATAGTTTCCCACGAGTTGCCAAAGATGTGTGAGGTCTTGCATTATCTTGGTGGAAAACTACACCTTTCCAATTTGACAATTCTGGCCGTTTTTCTTTGATTGCTTCATCCAGTTTTATTAATTGTTGACAGTAAACATCAGAATTGATCGTTTGGTTCCTTGGAAGCAGCTCAAAAAACACAACACCTTTGTAATCCAACTAAACTGACAGCATGATCTTTTTTGGATGCAATTCAGCTTTCGATGTGGTTTGAGCTGGTTTATCGTGTTTGCTCCATGATCGTTTTCGAACTATGTTACTGTACAGGACCCATTTTTCATCACCAGTGATGATTCTTTTTAAGAAAGGATCGCTTTCATTTCGTCTAAGGTGCATATCGCAAAAGTTGATTCTTTGTGTTAAATGAACTTCTTTCAATTCGTGAGGTACCCAAATATCAAGCTTCTTAACCAGCCCAAGACATTTTAAATGTTTTTCAATTGTTGTGTGCGATACATGTAGCCTCTCCGCAACCTCTCGAACAGTTATATGACGATCCTCTTCAATTATGACTTTGATTTGGTCATCATCAACTTCAGTAGGCCGACCAGAACGGTGCTCATCTTTGAGGGAAAAATCTCCAGAATGGAATTTTGTATACCAATTCTGACACGTGCGCTCTGTTAAGCAATTAGCACCATAAACTTCACGTATCTTTTTGTGAGCCGTAGCAGCTTTCTTTCCTTTACGGAAATAAAATAGTAAAATATGTTGAAAATGTTCGTTTCTGCACTTCATTTAAAATTAACCCACAACTAATAGCTTTAATAAAAATCACGCACTACTTGCTTCTGAAGTTACGTCAATGTGACTAGTATCACGCGACAAACGGTAAAGTACAGCACTAACATACGTTATACAAAAAATAAAGCAACGCTCTCTATCAGTAAAAATCGAAAGTACTTAATTGCCAACCCAATATGTACAATATATGTATTATATGGCCGCTTTGGTCTTGCTATAACCATTCGGACCACATAATCCCTAGGAGAATTGGGCGGTGAAATAAAAATGTTTTGTAATGTTCAATGCGAATTGTCGCAGCATAATGTACGCCTTCTCTAAATATATCTGTTCAAATAAAATAGATTCATTTATATTGTTAATTTGTGTTTATTGGCGTTACTGCAAATGCTGTCAGTTGCAATTGATGAAAAATGTGAATCAACGATCCAATTTTTCTTTCTTTTTCATTAATATTTGTACATATATGATAAATTACCAGTAAAAATGTTTTTATTTCCTAAGTTTGAATTTTCATTATGTATTATCTCACCATTGACAATGTAATCTTTCCACTTATTATAACTTTCATTTTTACCAATATTGTCTGTTCTACCAGTCGCTTTATTAATATTCATGTCTGCTAATATTAATTTTTTTTTCCCCGTGAAATTGAAAGTTATAATAACATACAAATTTTCGAGTACTTATTAGTTGGTGGTCGACATAATATAATTATCACTATAGGTAGTAGTAGTAATGATTTCATCACATAATAGGCTTCAGTTTTATATTAATAGGAGGTGGGTTCTGCTTCAAGACATGGGAGTTTTTCCGCATTTTAAAAATATTGTGTTCTGTTTGTGATGAACACAAATATCTTAATGTCAATAAATAGCGCACATAAAAGATTTTTCCACGGTAGCGACGATATGTGTAAATGTATCAAATTAATACTTGAACATGGAAAATCATTCCATGAAACGCTATGGGAAATAAATTGTTAATCGAATTGGTTTAGTTAATTTTAAAACTGATCTACTTAAAATACTTAAAAGGAAAAGGAAACGTAATATTTCGAACGTGAAGCTACTTCAAAAATTGCAATAATAATAATAAGGAAGACAAGTTTCAATGCACGTCGATAAAAAAATCGTGGTTTATTTTATTTCTTTCACTTAACGTATGAGAGTACCACATCATCTATAAAACATACGAGGGAGCGTTTTTATATTCGCGGAATGGGGGACAATGGGTGGAAATAAAAAAACCAAATTATTTTTCTTTTTCAATATATTCACCTGCAAGACGGATACATTTTTCACATCTTTCAATTAATTTATTTATACCCTCATAAAAAAATGATTTCTCTTTATCTGCAAAATACGCCGAAACTGCCTCCTTGACTTCATCATCGGCAGTAAATTTTTTACCCCGCAGCTCTTTTTTCATTTTCGGAAACAGGTAATAATCACTCGGGGCCAGGTCTGGGCTGTAGGGTGGGTGATTCACAATTTCGAAGCCCACCTTATGCAAGGCAGCTAACGCAACGTGGCTCTTGTGGACGGGCGCGTTGTCGTGCAAAAGCAGAACACCTTTTGTCAATTTTCCCCGTCTTTTCTCTTTAATAGCTTCTTTTAGTCGTTCTAATATTGAAGCGTAATATTCTCCGGTTATAGAAACACCTTTATCTTTATAATCAATCAACAATATTCCTTCCGAGTCCCAAAATACCGTTGCCATGAGTTTCCCAGCTGATTGTGACACTTTAAATTTCTTGGGAGGTGCTGTGCCCTTTTTATGCCACTGCATGGAGTCTTGTTTGGACTCAGGTTCATAATGATGAACCCAAGTTTCGTCTCCAGTAACAATTCCACTCAATACACCATCCTTGTCTTCATTACAGTGGTCAAAAATGCACGCGAACACTCTACGCGCTGTTGTTTTTGCGGCGGCGTGAGCATTCTCGGCACCCATCTTGCGCTGACCTTAGACATGCCGAGATGATCGTGTAGGATTTTAAAAATTGTTGTATCGGATACTCCAACCATTTCTGCGAGTTGTTTCTTCTTTAGTCGAGCATCTTCGAGTACAATTTGTTCAACTTTTTGGATAAGTGCTGGCGTGGTCACCTCAATGCTCCTGCCCGGCCTCGGGTCGTCTTCAAGGGATTCCCTTCCTTGTTTAAATAAACTATGCCACTTGTACACCATGGGTTTTCCTGGACAAGAGTCGCCGTAAACCAATGACATCTCATTCATTATGGTCGCGACTGATTTTCCTTGCCTGGTAAGGAACTTTATAACGGCACGATATTCGATTTTTTCCATATTTCACTTTTCACTCCTGATTATGTTACTTGGTTGACGATAGCTCAAAGACAAACTGTCTAATAACAATGAAACTTCGTATTTATACTAATCATGAGTCGCTGCACAAGCCACGCCCCCAATGCGCCTACTCACCCCTCTACAACCCGCTCATTCCACGAATATAAAAACCCTCGTACATAGTCAAGGATTTGATGTGTTACAACTTAATCTTTGATTACCTTCTTCCAGTTAATATTAATGATGTATGTATATTTAATATGTTCAATAAACCAATCTGAAACATCACTGGGATAATTGGATCTTGGTTTATAAGATAAATAAAATTTTGCAATCCACCTTTTCATTTCCAAAAACGCATTGCTTAGATATATTTTCTTAAGGCTTTTACAACAATTTGGACGATTAAACCGCCCTGAATTTCGTGAACTATAATACTATATCCAGAAGAAAATTATAATCATATATTTACACTTGTTCATGCCTGCAGACACTGGTTTTTTTGGGTTAATGTAAATCACATAATGATATTGCTTCTTTCAAGTTATAGTTGGTCTACAATAATATTCTTTCTAAATAATCCAATATATATGCATACAGTTTTTAAATAAAAATAATATATAAAATACAATCTTATTTTACAAGCCAAATCAAAAGATGTTTTTTAAAGAAATTAAGTTCTTGCAACAGTTTTTTCCAACCACATACATGCCTCATTCACATTTTCTTATTATGGTTTTGTAGTATAGAGGCCTTATCAAAATTCAAGTAGTATTCGTATAAATTTTGGTCGAAATGTAAAGAAAAATATGTGTTAATTATAGTTCACAATAAAGGAAAGTTGTACCGGAAAGTTCTGTCAATTTTTAGAATAAAATAAAATAATAAATTTATCATACCTTGAATAAACTTTATTGAATAATATAATTTCCATCATTATTTATGACTTCTTGCCAACGCGATGGCAAATTGTATGTCCCACTTTTAAAAAATGCCTTATCCCTAGAGCCTAAAAACTTGAACCAGTTCTTGTCTGATATCTTCTTCGTTTTTAAGTTTTTTGCCCCGCAGAAATTTTGTAAGGACAGAAACAAGTCATAATCGGAAGGTGGTAGGTTCAGGCAGTATAGTGGATGCGACAGAATTTCCCAGCCTAGCTCTGCGAGAGTGACGAGTTCCCAAAGCAGGATGTGGCCTAGCGTTATCACGAATCAGTATGATATCTTTCCTATTGAACATCGTCGGCTTCTTTTCTTGGAGTGCTCGGACGTCCACTGTGCGGATCGTCTTTAAAACGATTGACCCATCGATGGACAGCACCTTTACATTCTGCAGACTCTCCAAATATACCTCACAGACGTTAAACGATTTCTGAAAGTTTTACACTCTCTTTAAATAAAAATAAAGTATATGTTTGTGATTTAGCCGCGTTTTCCATGGTTGCAAAATCAGCAGTACGGAAATATATCTGTACCAGTCAAGTAATTGATGTAAACTAAATAATATTATACCAGTAGCTTGACGTATAAGATTTACAGTTGAACTAGAGCTAGTTCCTATATTTTGGAAATATCCCCCGTATCTCCGGGTTTCGCAAAAAAAGTAAAATTGCAATGCAAATATTTTCGATTCATAACTATCTTTAAGTTTACCAGTATAATACCTTCAAATTCTGAATCGTTTAATATTTTTGCTATTTTTACATATTTTTCTGTTTCCCTGCTTATGCTTATATTCATCTTTTATAGTTTTTAGTTTAGAATACAATCGTGTTAAAGCGTTAAACCATTGTTAAATTATCCAGTTTTGTGAATAGAGTGGATTGCATTGATCCATCTTCTATTGCCTGCTGTGGTAATTTGTTGTAACATTCTGTGTTCATATAATGGAAATTTATATGGTTCTCGATATATACATATAAAGGGTATTTCAAATTGCGTGTTTTTTTAAGAATAAATAAAATGTAGATGGCACACTGAATTTGTCTGGGTATGTGGGCGTTTCAAAAGTGTGATGTATGACATTTATAAAAATGACTTCGTACACGGTACAACAACGCCTTCAAAATGGTTGAATTATTTTATGAAAATCAGCGTTCTGTGGAAAGAGTTTTTAGCAAATTACGTGAATTTTATGGTTTACATAATCATCCATCTGAAAGCGCTATTGGTCGAATTATTAAAAAATTTTGAGAGACCGGTTCCGTAGAAGTTCAAAAAAGTGAAAAATACAGTCGTAGTGGTCGTTCACAAGAAAATATTTGGTTCGTGAAAGTGTTGTTGAAGATCCTGAAATGTCCATTAGACGACGTTCACAACAACTTGGACTTAGTGGATCAACAACATGGCGTATTTTACACAAGCATTTAGCTTTAAAGGCACATAAGGTTCAAATAACACAGGAACTGAAGCCATTATCATTTAAAACGTCGTTCATTTGTCAATTTCATCAACTAACTGATTTTTCTCAAAAAATAATGTTTTCCGATGAGGCACATTTTGAACTTGGTGGCTATGTTAATAAAAAAAATTGCCATATTGGGGTGAAGAAAATCCACGAATTATTCATGAGAAACCTATGCATCCTAAACGAGTTACTGTTTGATGTGCATTATGGCCAGGCACTGTAATTGGACCTTACTTCTTTGAAAATGCTGCTGGTGAAGCTGTAACTGTCAATGGTGATCGATATCGTCGGATGACCGAATTTGTGTGGCCTGAATTAATGAATATTGATCTAGAGGATATGTGGTTTCAACAGGATGGCGCTATACCTTACTTTGCACACGAATTAATTGATTTATTGAGAGAAAAATTTCTTGAACGTGTAATCTCAAGAAACGGTTATGTTTTTGGCCACCAAGATCATGTGATTTGACACCGTTAGACTATTTTCTTTGGGGTTACGTGAAAAATCAGGTTTATGAAAACAATCCACAATCAATTCCTGCTTTGAAAGATGAAATTATTCCTGTCATTGGTGAGATAGAGCCTCAATTATGTCAAAAGATCATTAAAAATTTTAACAAAAGCGTGGACGTCTGTGGAGCTGCAAGAGGGGGCCATTTGGCAGATTTTATTTTTCGCATATAAATGTCATAATTGATACTTCAATTACCAATAAAAAGTTTTTGAAAGTGAATGCAAATTATGTGTTTTATTGATTCTTTAAAAAAACAGCGAAGTTTGAAACACCCTTTACTTATTATATGTAAATTTTAAAAAATCTTATAAATATATTTTGGGCAATAGTCTATCTATTTATGAATGAAATGAATTTT
The DNA here is from genome assembly GCA_031893035.1 of Dermolepida albohirtum. Taxonomy (NCBI): domain Eukaryota; kingdom Metazoa; phylum Arthropoda; class Insecta; order Coleoptera; family Scarabaeidae; genus Dermolepida; species Dermolepida albohirtum. The sequence goes on along the minus strand of JAVIWB010000263.1, from coordinate 78,035 downwards.
AAAGTCAATTAGGTAGAAAGTATACTTTAACATAAAGTCATCAGTAACGTGCATTGGAACTTGTCTGGCTTTTTAGTTATTTTAATTTAATCTTGAATATTTTATAATTCTGGGTTGTTAATTTTCAATGACTTCTTTATAAAGCTTTTTAAATAAGTTTGAATTTGGCAGCATTGTATAAAATTATTTACATATAAATTACACGCGATATTCTCATTCTTCAAGTAACAATAATAACAAGAGCGGTCACAAGGTTCGTAATAAGTACCGAATATTTACGGTGAACCATCAAAGGACTCACTTATGCGATTGTTGACATACTTCCGTACTTACGCACTTACTACATAGGATCATATCCTGTCGCGCCGATAAAATTTGACCGCTCTAGTAATAACTAATGTTACGAACATTTGTTTTGTAATTGGCTTTGTGGAAGTAGACTATGTAATAAAACATACGGATTATGGACTAAATACGAGTGCATCTTTATGATGTTAAGTAATATTTTAAATAACCCAAATACAGTGCTGTGAATATGTTTTAGTAACATTTAGAATGAGTAAAAGACTTCACTCAACTACTTTACTATACCCACAGGCATCGAAATTGTATTCCTAATGAATTCTGTCACTTTTCCTTTGTAACCAATTGTACTATTTTACTACTTCTCACAAGTGTTTCTCTTTTATATGTTTTATATGACCTCTTTATTCCATTTCTTACAAAATCTACCTCGTCAACTCCTTCCTACTACTCTTACTTGCACAGGCTTTTAATCTGCTTATATCATTTGTGTCAGATGTCCGAACGTTTTCTTTCTCTTCTACGTTTTCTATCAATGGTTTATTTACAATTAAATATTTTTAATTTTTTTTTTATTCGATGTATTACCATATTCTTTTCAGTTGTTTAACTTCAGCCGCTTTAATTCTTGTTTTCAAAATCGTAAGTCTACACATATTCTTTTATATATATTTTCTATTTAATTTTTGTCATATTAACTTTTTTTATACATCTCTTTGATCTAAAAGAGAACGATTCATCAAACCACTAGAAAGTTTCTCACTACCAGCCGGCTCTTTAAAGAACTTGTTCTTACAAAAATCGGTTGATAGCTCAGTAATAAGTTAGTGACTTATCACATCTGAATCTCGAGTTCGAATCTGGCACCGTTGTCAGAAAAGTTTCTCGGGATTTTCTTTCTCGTTTAAGATGAACGTCGACAGACAAATACCTTAAATGACGCCAGGAGCGTAGGTGTAATAGTAATTTATGACCTGCTAATGCCCTTTGTTAGCAGCAGTTAAGCAATTTGAAGGCAGGGATTAAAAATTATTATAAATGCTTTTTAACTCTTAACTACAAACTTTTTTGTAAGTACAATTTGAAGAGATGTACATTGTACGTACCACAACAAATTTCTCCTCTTAGTTCCCCCAACAATTCTCAGCAAATCTTCGTGATGCTGAACTGCAGACCCATTTATATACATACTGCTGATTGTAAATAGCAGAGCAAAATGTTTTCTTTTTTTCGTTTGCAAACATATTAACGCTATCAACTGCCGAAAACTTTACAATTTTAATTATACAGTACCCGATTCCACATGATTGCAGTGTTTTTAGTGTTCCGTTAGAAGCTGTAAACACATTTGTTTATTATCGCTATAAATAGCAGCTTATCAGCGACAATGCATTCTATATTTAACCTAGATGTTTTCACATAAACAATGAGGTAAGCAATGCCCTGCGTTGATTGGTCTTCTTAGACTCTGTGCTAAATTCTATGAAAATATATTTCAATAAGGCTTTAATTTTTAGTGCAATTGTTTAGTAGCTATTAATTTGGAAATAAAACACTTTTTAGTATATCTTTAACAAAATCAGTTCAACCAAATTTTGTAATCAATTCCCTAATTTCTATTTTCAACAAATTTATTATTTCACACCTATTTGTAGCTGTGTTTCTCAGAATATTATTATTCAGTGTAGTCTTCCGATAGATTATTAACTGTAAAGGATAGCTTTACCTGCCAAAGATAATCTTATCTACCATAAATTATTATTTGACAGTAGTTTTATTTTCAATTGCATTTATAGATATTGCTGGTATTTCATCATTTAATAAATGAACGTAATATACGTGGGTTGTCTTTTAAGTTTTGCATATAAAACTGGAATAAAACAGTAGACAGCTTTTAAGGATTTCATTGTTTTCGAAGTAATCTCCACCAAGATTAATGCACTTTTGCATGCACTCGAAGTAACTCTGGAAGCAGTTGTTCCACTCCTTTGCTGATACAGTCAAAGGTGCGTTTTTGAAGGCATTGACTGCTACTTCTGACGCCTGGAACTTTTAACCACACAGTCCGTTCTTGATTTTCGGAATGGTAATGAAATCGTTGGGACTTAGATCCGGTCTGTACAGAGAATGATCCAACAATTTGACGTTTTGGTTGCGTTAAAAAATCAATTGTCTTGCGTGCTGTGTGCGAACTTACATCGTCTTGGTTGAGGACGATACGTCGTTCGGGGTTGGTTTTTCGAAGCTAAGCGATGACTTGCGGCAAAAAAATGGTTGTACACAAATCGGTAGTAACAGCTCTTTGATCTTGTAGAGGAATTGTTGCTACATGAAATGCTTTCGAGACAAATATCGTGACCATCTTTTTGGAGGCACTTCGAGAACGGATTACTTTTGTCGGCTTTTCTTCACATTGGAACACTGAAACAGATGACTGGCGTTTATTTTTTGGCTCCTATGTGTAAATCCAAGGTTCATCACCACCGATAATGTTGTACACGTTTTTAAAGTGTCCGGTATTGAAGCGATCTAGAGTTTTTTGACACCAATTCATCCTAGATGCTTTCTGTTCTTCGGTCAACAGATGCGGTATCCACCGGGAAACTAATTTTTTTGCACACAATTCTTTATGCAAAATTTTTTGAATTGAGGTCTTTGAAATCCCCAATCTTCCCCGATCTTCGGTGATGAACTTGCGTACAGCATCGACGTCTTCCTGAGTGACTGTCGTTTTTGATGAATCTGCTGTTGGATCGTCGCTAAGACTAATTTGTCAACGTTTGAATTCTCCATACCAACGAGAAATGTTGTCTGGTGTGGTGCTTCATTTATTTTTTATTATTTTTATATAATGCACCTAATCTTTGAGATTAACTAACATTTTGTTATTGTTCTAAATTACTACATCAATATTTATTAGTCTGGATGTTTCCGTCGGCCCATCCTAGTTTCTGGAGATTTTATACACATCTTCACATGGCTACACTTGCACTATTCTCTGCTTTTCACTATTTCAATGCACTTCTCAATACACTAAACTAGTTCGAAAAAGGTTTTGTTCTTTTGAGTCTGCGAACAAGGTCCTGATTTACTAGTAGCTGTAAAGTTTCTTGATTTGGATGTTCATGAAGCCTCTCCTCGTGGCTTCTGGCAAACTTCCCAATTACGTCCTCCACCATCTCCACTTGGAGTTCCGATGCAAATCCCTGTTTCGCACGTACCAAGGAGCATTTACCATATTACGTAAAACACGATTTTGAAATTTTCGGATGCAAAAATAATTACTTTTTTTGTGCAGCCCCACAATTGGATGCCATAAGTCCATACTGGACTTATGGAATAATTAACTAAACATGGGGGTTAATTTTTAGTATTAATATTTGATTATTGGTGCCCTCTATGTTCCACTATGCAAAACTTAATTGACATCCCACGTAAATGTGATTTAAAACATATTTACAACTCTGTTATTCAACTATAAATGTTTGATCTAAAGCATATTCACAGTATTCTAATTTTATTATTGTTTATTTTTTTTAAATTGAAAACTTGTGTTTGCTTCAATTTTAATGAATAAAATTGAAATAAGAGGAAGAAAATTTGTTTATATTTGTTTATGCAAAGTATTATAAATCACTAAATTTAATATTTGAACACTAAAGAATAATAGGCTTGAACACAGTATTATAGAGTACACAGTTTCGTACGTATATTTAACAAACCACAACAAAACCAAACCGGTAACAACAAGTTAGTTTCAGTAGTTTCATTTTTAATGAAAAATATTTTGTTCAGAAAGCATTTTTATCAATACCTTTATTACAAATCTTTGTAATATACTTTGCAAATTTAATGATTCTTTAAAATGTAGCAACAAACTTAACAACCACATGCATTTATATACCTATGTTAGCATGCCATCTGTTAGTTAGAAGTGTAAAATTAAATTACAAAAAATTCCGCCTCTTTGTGAAACTTTTTGCTCTATCCTCACCGGTAACATGGCGTGGGGATATTGGAGCGCCACCACGGTTTCGGATAGAGGGCGCAGTCCCAGAAGAAATCAAAACGGTAACACTGTACAGACTCTGCCGGTTACAATTGAAGACAGGCCTTCTGTTAGTTCCACATATTCATCCGTTAATTCAAATAATAACAGTCAAATTACGGAGTTCGATGTTGTACCTACAACCTTCTCCAGACGGCCTTCCCTTGATCTCAGTTACGGTTTACCTCAAAGCACTTTGGCTGGAATTGTGTGTGCCGCCCACGGTTCCAGACACCAAGGTGGTACGTTATCTGCTGGCAATACGTTAACGCGCATGGGAAGCAGGCATACGGCTGTGAGTGTAGAATATGCTGTACCTCACCATTTGCACCACCATCATTCGCCGTATATAGACTATCATCATCAACAGCTTTCGTTATCAGATGACGATTCAAGTTCTGAGCCTGGTTATGCAACAGGTATTAAACTAAGAAATTTGAAATTTTGGGTTTGTATTCTACACATTATTTCAATTTTATTTCGAGTTAAAAGTATTTTGTTTAAGCACGTAATGTATCAGTGTTTCATTAACAATTAAATATATTTATGTTGTTTATACATGTAAGATGATACGAAGATACGTACTGTAATAATGGTTTATGTTCCATTTGAAATATGTAATCAATTTTGTCGGTAATACTTTAATTGACTTGTTTCTTTTATGATCTTTTGAACACTTTAAAACAACTTTTGTACATCTGTGATTTTAAATTTTATGCATTAAATGCTAAGATTTATTTTTTAATACTAGTATCGCTGAGAATGGTGCGTAAGTACATGTTATAACAAAGGAAAGACAAGTTTTTTGTACAAAAAATATTTTATTTTTCAATATACCATATGTACCAGAAAGTCATTACCGGGTTTTTCGTAAAAAAACTACTTAATTTTCAAGAAAATGGAAAAATTTATTCAAAGTGTTGGCCATTTGATTCTACATATCATCCCAAAAAACTGTTTGTCCTTTGAGCGAAAGCATTCATCAAGCCATTTTCTAACTTCTTCGAAATTAGCGAAGTGCTGCTCTGCAAGCGCGTGTCCCATTGATACGAACAGGTGATAGTCGGACGGGGCAAGGTCTGGAGAGTACGGCGGGTGCGATATTATGTCCCATCCAACTGCTTTCAACGCTTCCTTGACCGGTTTCGCTGTATGAGAAACAAAATCACTTTACCGTGTCTTCGGGCCCATTCTAAACGTTTTTCTACCAATGCATGATTCAAATTAATAATTCGTTGTCGGTAGCGATCAGCATTAACTGTTTCGCTAGGTTTCAACAGTTCCTAAACACCACATCACTCTGGTCCCACCAAACACAGAGCATTGTCTTGCGACCAAAACAATTTGGCCTTGGAGTCGATGGGTTGACTTCGTCAGGTGATGACGTGATCTTTGCGTTTGGAGTTTTCGAAGTAAATTCATTTTTCATCACCCGTCACTATTTGATGCCGAAATGACTTCCGATAGTACCTTTGAAACAGCATTTCACAGACGATTTTTCGATTTTCCATTTGCCTGTCATCCAATTGATGTGGCACCCATTTTCCCATCTTTTGGATTTTTCCCATTGCTCCTAATCGGTCGCTAATCGTTTGTTGGGCCACGTTTAACGCTTCTGCCAATTGTTTTTGAGTTTGGATTAAGCGTTCATCCAATAACTCCTGCAGTATCGCATCTACAAACTTTTTCGGTCTACTAGAACGTTCTTTGGCTTGCACATCGAAATCACCACTTTTGAATTGTCGAAACCGCGCCTCACATGTTATTGTGGTTGGAGCATGCTCACCGCAAGTTTCTACCAGCAAACGATGACTTTCAGCGGTTTTTTCTTTTGATTAAATAAGAAAAGCAATGCGTGCCGCAACTGCACTTTTTCAGGCGCAAAATTTGATATTTTCAAAGAGGTATAAATCTATGACGGTGTTACTTTTACAAAATATAACATTTATGGCTTTGAAGCTTGATGTCAGAATAAAATTTCTGGTACACCTGGTAGTCTCTATCAACACTTATTCCAAATTCCTCCAAATTAGCAATCTTTTGATTTTAAGTCGATGAATCAAAGTTCTTGGAATAGTTATTTACAGCAGCGATTATCTCGGAATTGGACGAAAGACTTTCATCCAGGTTTCAACGACGGTAATGAAGTTATTCAAAAAGACCTTCGTGTCAAAAAGGTTGCGACAAACACAAACGATTTAGTTTATGCTTCGGCGTGAACTGATTTGATATTAATCATTTAACGATAAAACAATATGCTCCATATAGCATTACAATGATGGATTAGATGCACGTCAAGGAATTTCCATTACTAAAAAACAATACGAATTATGTATATGCTTGTGTATAGATTTTATTTCGTTATTGAATATTACATTAATACTTGTTCAAGTATCAATGTAAATTGCAAAAAAAAACACATTAGTTCCAACATTTTAATATTAATATTCAATTTCCATTAATGTTTGGTATATTTTTCCTTCCAATGTATTTTCCTTAATAAAAATTTCATCGTGTCAACACTCTTGGGACTACTAAAGAAACACGATTACTCGTTCTGGTTTTTATAAAGCAAACAAATATACGAGTCCTAGAGGACTAAATAATAAATAATTAATGCTTGTCAGATTATGTAAAAGAGTGTGAAACAAAATGTTACGTCTCCCTTGCCGTAGTCATATCAAATGCTTTGCATAATAAAATAACGGCACATCACGAACCTTTATGTCCTCTATTTATTTATTTACGCAATACGTCGACTCACTTTACTGTTACTTCTTAATTATACACGCTGTCTGTTAAAACATCTACATTATATTAATGCGAACGTGTCTATTAGGTAGTGTTGTATATGAAATGTTGCATTCTTTGAATAATATTTAAGTCTATTCAGTTTCCAAGAGATAAATTTTTATTAATCAAAATAATTTTGATTTCTTTGAATATCGTTACACCATTTTTTAAAAATCTGATTCTTTGGAATTGCCTAAGTTTTCGAAAGTTTATGAAAAACAAGTAAAAAATTATTTTATACCTAAAAGCGCGTTTAAATGCTTGAAACGAAGATAAATTATTGAGATAAATCTAGTAAAAAGCTGTGCTTTATATCATTAAATTTTGAAATTTCGACGATATGTGGAGTTTTTCAGTATCAAATAACAGGAATAAGTCCGTTTCTGAAAGTTATACGTTGTATTTTCAATTTATCAAGAATTTTTTGAGTATAGAAGTATATGTATTCCATCATATTATTATCAAAATTTATGTGAATGAAGTGGAGGTTTTTAAACATGCCTCGGAGCTTTGTGTTTGTCCAAAAATTGAGACATTCTACATTTGTCGTTTTATTCTTAATTTTGCATCACATATTACTAATCGGTCAGGGAAAAACTGCGATTAGTTCTAATAAAATGCGAAGAAGACGTATTTAGCCGATTCCGCTCTTAGAAAAATTTGCCCATGACAAAAAGACAGAGTATTACTGCAGTATGGTTAACAAATACATTCTATCTGTAAGTTATTCTAAAGTTACGTATATTGTCTTCCTCCACTTCTCAGTCTTCAAAACTTAATTATTGACTAGTTTTAAGCCTACTTCTACGATCATCTTGGAGTGATATCCCCATCGTGAAACCTTTCAAGCCAACGTTTCCAATCGCCTTACTATCAATATTCTATATTGTTGCAAATTGCAGTCATCACACTAATTCATATCACTTTCACTGGTTTTGTAATTGAAAACATAATACATTCATTAAGTACGTACAAAGCTAAACGAATTTCGGCTTGCAATCTTTATGAAAACTTCCATAGTTTAGGTTTCAACAGTAGCTCTTAAGATGTCTCTTGTGAAAGAGAACAACACGTGAGTGAGTGAAGTAGCATTACCATAAATGCTGTTCTAGCCCTTAGCATGTTCTATGCCGAGACCACACCTTGTGATATGAACATCTTAACTTTATGTGTTAGGAAAATCAAATGGATCAGCCTTACAATTAAGCATATATGTTGGATCATTAGATGACGAGTTAGGTGGCAAAGACCACACTAATAAAGTCGTTCAAGAGAGTAAACGGGGGCTGTGTATTTAGTTTAGATGAATAATTTTATAGTAATGTTTGTTGAACCAAAAGACATACGTTACAAGAACACTACAATAGATATATAGTATATATAGTGAAATCTGGTTGATGTTACAAATAAAAACCTAAGAAAGGAGAAAGTGTGAATCAGTACACAGAAAATAGTATATTTTATCACACCAAAAAGTCAAAATTACAAAATTAAAGTTAGTGGCGAACCTCGATTCTGGAAAAAAAACAAATAGAAACAGAAGAGGTTATTATAGCATAATAAATCTCTTTAGAGATTTACATGTATTTATACTTTGTTCAATAGATTCGATGACAATTAAAAAAGAGTCAGTATTTCATTCTGCACCAAATTCCCATTGGGCGAAATAAGAAAAAGACTTAAACATTAAATCATTGAAATAAGGCATAATTTTAATTATTTTCCATAGATTTTTATTATTCAAATATATTGAGCATCTATAGGTCTTCATGCATTTTTACATTAGTAGTAAATGCTTTAAACCGTGAGAAAATGAAATTATTTTATTCGCATTACAAATTTCTCCTATCACAAATTACTCAAAATATTGCGCACTATTTCTTCATGAAAAAAAAGGACCTAATACTGCTTTATTTGTCCACCGAATCAAAAAAAAAGAATTAATTTTGTACTTTTTTTGGCTTAAAATAATGTTACTGAATTTTTTACTAATTGTTTATGAAGAATATCTAGAATAAAATATACTATACAATAATGAATAAATAAACATTTAGAGTAAAGAAGATATATCTCGATGGGTGGCCAAACCCTTGTTTATATTCTCAAGAAATATGTAGTCGTGCTTAAATATTTAGTTGAGTCAAAGTTTCATTAACAAGTGCTAGTGTATGCATGTATGTTCAAATATCTAATATGAAAATCTTAGGCCTTAATAGCTTATTTAAATTGTTTGCGCAAACTTTGACAAATTTAATGTTGGCGTATTATTTGAAACTTTATAACAAGCAAAATATTTGTCGACAAATGTTACCAAACCTAGTTAATCCCCTTAACTTCTCGGCAAGTCATAATTAACATGTCTCTAGCAGTTATCCCTCTTTTCCAACCTGGATTGATCATGGTTTCCACTAAGCCAATTGTAACAAATTCTGTTACATTTCGGAGTGAAATGCGATTTTTATTTAGATAATTTCCACATTTTTGAAAGCGATAAAATATGGTCGTTCTTATAATGCAAGAATAAAATTAAAATCCGATAATCTGTTTGTATTACAATAAAATTTATAATTAATTACTCGGACGATTGCTCAACCTCAGTTGACAAGATACTAACTTGTACGAGAGTGGACGTTTATATTTCGGGAATAGCAAATAAAAAAAACTTTTTAATATTGAAAATAGTTTTATTGCTTCTCAAATCAAATCACAGGGTGTTAGATCAATGTTGTACAGCGGATGGTTCATCAATTCAATGTTTTGCCCGGTCAAATATTCAATTGTTTGAACCGACCTGTGAGAGCTCGCATTGTCATGGTGGAGAATGATCTGTCGTGTTCGGTTTGTTTTCCTTATTTCTTCAAAAACTTTTGGGAAACAAATAGTTGTGTACCATTCGGAATTGACCGTTCTACAACTCTCTAAAGGCACGGTTGCAACGTGACCGGTTTTTCTTGTTTTGATGTGCTTCGAGCGCGAACAACTTTTGTTGGTTTTGGCTCATCTTGGAACACCCACACAGTCGACTGCTGTTTACTATCGGACTCATGCGTAGAGATCCAAGATTCATCACCTGTGACAACTTTATAAATGTTCTCTGAAGCACCGCCATTCTATTTTTTTGTACATTTCTTGGCACTAATAGACGCGAGTCTTTTTTTGAGCAGTTTTCAAATTATGTGGTACCCTACGTGAACATAGCTTCTTAACGGCAAATGTTCATGCAGGATCTTATGCACGCTGGTGTTACTAATACCTAGAGATGCCTCGATCTCACGGTATGTCGCATGACGGTTTTGCATTATCAATTCAGATACTGTATTAATGTTTTCCGACACAACAACATTCGTGGAACGACCTTCACGAAATTCATGGTCATTACCATATAAAGAATTCAGTTCCTCGATGCATTCTTGTTGATATAATCCACGCCTAATGTTATGAATTTTAATTCAATTCCATTTTTTCGCTGACACAAAATTTTCAAGTTACTGTCAACAATAGAAATAACGACCGGATAATAAAACTGTCGAGATAAATATACTGTCAAAAATGACAAACTTTACGATGCAATCATCAGATCGGAAGCAACAGTAACAGTGTTGTCAGTTCTCGAAATATAAACGGCTACCCCCGTAATCATCTCTAATTCTTAGTTATCGCAGCAAGAAATTTGTCTGGCCCAGCTGAAAGTTTATTTTTATTTTAGTTATTATATTTATAACTCTTAAGTCTCTGAAAAGGAAAATTTTAATTTGGAATGCTCACTTTGCGTCGTCTTTTATAGGCATTTCAAAAGTAGGAATTTGACCCATAAGCTGCACAAAAGCAGACAGAGAAGAACTTTATTTTCTACTACGTAGGGGTTTTGCAATTCCTCTCCGTCAAGCAGCAGAGACATCTTATACGATTTTATAGCATTAGAATTATTTTTATAACTTTCAACATGATAGCATTTTTATTAAAATCGTTTTATAGTGAATATTTGTTTTATGAATAAGCTTTTGATGTTTTCATTTTGAAAATTTGTAATAGTTTTAGTTGTAGAAAAGCTTTTTGTAATAAAAATAAATCATAAAGATCGGCTAGATAATTTAATTTATCATTTACACAATGTTGTTTTTCATTTATGCGTTTATAAAGAAAATTTTATCGATGTGATGGTAAGGTAGAAGTAGACAAAAATATACCATTGTACAAAGTTAGGATTGCGTTAGGGATACGTAACAGGATTTTACATGTTAATCTAATGCTAAAGCCATACATTTTGTGAGAAATAAATTTTTCCAGTAAGCATTTTCACAGATAAAGATCTTTCGTCAAATATATCATACAAATGCGTGGAAAATTACTGTGTTGCACGCGATTGTTTGATTTAAATTCTCACTTGTATTAAGGCTTCCCCAAACCAACGCGAAACATTCGCAGTCGCAGCGAAATTTTCGTGGGAAATTATCCACGACCAAACGCTGACTATGTAATTAAATGGTCTTATCTACATCGATGCAAAGATATCGCGCCGCAGCGCGTCAAACTGCAACGAATTTATCGCAATCGCTGCGTGCACGGTTTTTAGTTGCTGTCGCCACGCGAAACCTATCGTAATAAAAGATGACATGTACCGAAAAGCTAATTGAATTAGTAAAAAAATACCCAATCTTATACGACCTGTCACATGACGAATACAAAAATGTGAGGACAAAAGATAAGGTGTGGGAACAGATTGGAGCGGAATTAAAAGAAACTGGTAAGTATGTACCTAATTTATTGAATCATTAAAAAAATTAACAAATTTAATTTATTGAATCATTAAAACAATTAACAAATTTTTCTCGAATGTTAAATGATAAATTTGTTGCCCGTTTTGGATCATTTTGCATCTGTCTAAGGACAGATTGTTGACTAGGTTGGTCCGATGGGTCTAAAGAATCACAATTTTCACCTTCGATTTGTTTCATACGTAAAAAGTTGTGTAAGATACATGTTGTATTAACAATAAGAATTGCAGTTTCCACTTTAGTTGCAATTGGTCTGAAGAATATTCGCCATTTTTGAACGAGGATTCCGAATGCGTTTTCTACAACTCTTCGTGCTTTACACAACCGTGTGTTATAATTTTCTTTACGAACATCAGCTCTTGATTGTCGATAAGGAAAAGGGCGCATAAGATACGGCTTGAGAGCAAATGCTTCATCACCAATCAGAACGTGACTGCAAAGTTCACTTTGCCGTGGTAAAGGTTTGGCTTTCGGAATGTTCATTAAACCTGTTTCAAATCTTTGACCCATATGTGAAGCCTCAAAAATTCCTCCATCACTGTTTTTTCCATAACCGCCAATGTCCACACAAATAAATCTGTAATCCGGGCCAACAATAGCCATAAGAACTATTGAAAATTTATTTAAATAACAAAAGTGCAAGGAGCCGGTTTTATTAGGGCATTTGACGGTAACATGCTTCCCATCTATAGCACCGATGCAGTTGGGAAATCGCCATATATCTTCGAATCCTTTTGCAGACTCTTCCCAAATTTCCGTTGTAGGTTCAGGCAAATAAATATGTTCCATTCTTCTGCAAATCGCCTGGCAAACTTCTGTTACTATTCTACTAACTGTTTCAAATCCAACCCGAAAACTGTGGCCAATTGTAGAAAAACTATCTCCGGTAGCAAGAAACCTTAAAAAAAAAAATTAAGCAATTTTTTCTTCCTAGTTATAAAACAAATGTATTATATCTCATTAGGACCAAATTCGACCAAAACATCCACCCCCTCGTCAACAAATAAAAATAAAAATAAGAATAAAAGTGAACCCTCTTCTGTAAACAGTTTAATTACATATTTTCAAAATAAGAAGAAACCCGACTCTGACGAAACTGAAATTCTGTTTATAGCTCATGCAAAAACTATCAAAAAGTTCTCAAAAAAACGCCAGGCCATAGCAAAAATGCAGGTTGCAAAAATTATTATGGAACAAGAACTTTTAGATATTGAAGAACAGTCCTCACCATATCACAACCTGGCCTCACCTCGTCCTTTAAGTACTGACAGTTCTGCCTCATGTAGTTATAATCAAAGTGCATCACCAAGCTATGTACCACGTACTTCACAAAATCAAACTATTAATACACTACCGCCAGCAAACCCTTCAGATGAAAGCAGTAGCGTTACAAATTATTTTCAATTATTCACTCCTACTAATTACTGAATGCTAATGCTAATAAAGACTATTGTTTATATTTTCATTTATATTGTGTTTCCTAATAAAATGTTAACAAAAAATATGCCTTTTTTTAACTTACCTTAGTGCAATGGCAAGTCGTTCTTCCGCTGATACAGCTTCACGGTAATTTGTATCCCTTTTCGTAATATCTTCTTTTATAAGATTTAAAATTTCATCAAAATTGTCACTTGACATTCTAAAATAAATATGAAATCGTTTTTCATCTTGCCGAAGTTGAGGCATCAGTGTATGAAACTCTCCGAACTCCTTACGCTCCAAATTAATTCTATGCGCCCATTTTCTTTTTTTCGTTCTACAAAAAAAATTATATCTATATTATATCTATAACATTTATAATACTACAAATATAAACCTTGAATTTTCCTCAGCTTCTAATGCAAGAAATAGCACTGCTTCTTCTTCGTCCGACGAGGAAGACATTTTTGCACTGCTAGAATCAAAAACTGACGCGTTGGTGTGGGAATCCACGCGAATTCACCGCGTCGCAGGTGAAGCGAAATCAATCGCCGCGAAAATTTCGCTGCGACTGCGAATGTTTCGCGTTGGTTTGGGGAAGCCTTGAAGCCTGAAAATATCGTAACTGCGGAGATTTCATATTTGTTGTGGTTACGCTTTCAATACATACATACATGCTTCATGTAAATACCGTTTTTTTTTCTATTCTGTACTTTTCCCATAACTAAAATACTTGCTTTAAGTTTATGTTCGAAATTATTTAGTAATTTTATGGATCACAATTTTAATAAAAGCTTTCAAATAGCTATTTCTCTGTAAACACGGACTTGGTAATTATTAAGCGATATATTGTTCTTAATTGGTTTTTTTAAATACTTGCAGCATTGTATTTCTACTAACGTTGAATTATATAACGGAGACAGAGAGGTAAAAAATACCAGGTGTGTCGGAAAGTTATTACCGTTTTTTCGTAAAAAGAACCACATAATTTTCAAGAAAATGGAAAAACTTATTTATTCAAAGTATGGGCCCTTTCATTCTACACATCTTCTCCATCCTTCAGGCAATTTATGGATGCCTTCCAAAAAAAAACTCTGTCCTTTAAGCAAAACCATTCATCTAGCCATTTTCAAACTTCTTCGAAATTGGCGAAATGCTGCTCTGCAAGGGCATGTCCCATTGATACGAAAAGGTGATGGTCAGACGAGGCAGAATCTGGAGAGTACGGAGGGCGCGATATTATGTCCCATCCAAATACTTTCAACGCTTCCTTGACCGGTTTTTTTGTATGAAACGGCGCGTTATCGTGCTGTAAAATCACTTTACCACGCCACTCTGGTCCCACCAAACGCAAGAGGGATTTACGAAAAAAATCCATTTTTCATCACTTTGAGACAGAAATGACTTCTGATCATGCTTTTGAAGCAGCATTTCACAGACAATTTTTTGATTTTCCATTTGTCTGTCATTCAGTTGATGTGGCACCCATTTTCCTATTTTTTGGATTTTTCCCATTGCTCATAATCGGTTGCTAATTATTTCTTGAGCCACATTTGACGCTTCTACCAATTGTTTTTGAGTTTGGGTTGGATCTTCATTCAATAACTCCTGCAGTTTTGCATCTTCAAATTTTTTCGGTCTACCAGAACGTTCTTTATCTTGCACATTGAAATCACTACTTTTGAATTGCCGAAACCACGCCTGAGTTGTTTTTATGGTTGGAGAATGCTCACCGTAAGTTTCTACCAGCAAACGATGACTTTCAGCGACTTTTTCTTTTGATTAAATAAGAAAAGTAATGCGTGCCTCAAATGCACTTTTTCAGGCACGAAGCTTGACATTTTCGAAAAGGTATAAATCTATGACAGTGTTACTTTCGCAAAATATAACATGTATGTCTTTGAATCTTAGATAATATTTTGATATTCTTGTAGCCGATGTAGTGTTACCAATCCTGAAACTGGTATGCTACTATCACGGACTTACTTTTGGGTCCATGTTGGGTATATCGTCGGTGTTGTTTCATTTGGCACTGGATATCAATTTTCGTCTGTCCTATGTAGCTTTTTATACATTGCAATGCTAGTTAGTATATTTTTTTGGTATATAGTTTAGATAACTCGTTCTTATTAGGTGAAAGTCATTGCTATATTTTCTTCATTAGATTCTACCGTGTAATGATATTTTTCTTCTCCAAAATCCTCCATCTACCGAAAATGCCTTCTGAATATTGTTGTCGCTATTGATCATCTATCTCTTGCTTTGCTTTTGTATTTTAGACTCTCAAAACATTCTCTTCATGGTCACCATTCTTCTTTAGGGCACTCTTCATGTTTTTGATCTCTTCTGCTGTCTAGTTGTCATCACTAATCCTTCCTCTTCATAGTATGAGAGATCTTTTGTTGTGCATGATGCTGCATATCGACTTGTGTGTATCTTTTTACTATATATAGCATACCTTACATCTTGCTATTCATTCGTTTCACTAATACACCCAAAAATGATAATGTTTTCTTTACTTCAGTCTTCATCGTGAAGTTATTTCTAGGATTTTGATTGTTAAGATGGTGTAAGAATTATTCCAATGTTTTTCGTCCAAAGAGCCACATGACAAAGGTGTCATCTAAATATCCCTACCAACATTTATATTATCTTGCACTGGATTCTATAGCAACCTGTTCGAACGTTTTCATAATTTCAGGCGATAGTGGTGATCCCATAGCATTTCATTCCTATTTCTTAACCTAGTCTATTCTTTTGTTTTTCGATTAGTTTTTAATTTCTATGTCCATTAATCACATATTATATGATCTTGTAGACTGTCAATAGTAAAGAAACTTAATTTGTTTTGTATTTTCTTCGATGTATTTGGTGATCAATATAATCTGCTCATTACCTTCATCTTACTTTTCAATTCTTTTTTCATCATTCTTCTATTCATAATTACCTTTTCTAAATATTTATAAATCTGCTTCTATTAGTATGTTATTTATCCTAATACTTTTACACGTTCTTCTTTTCTTATATGCTGATTGTGAGTTTACATGAAATCGTACGATTTAAAAGTAGCATTAACTTGTGCATAACTTAGTAACATATGTAAATGATATGCATGTGTAATGCATATTACACTAAACAAAATACTCTTTTGATTATTATTACAAAAATATTAAAATTAATCTATTATCATAAATAGTATTATTCATTATGATAATATTTAAGCTTATCGTGAGGCAAAAACCATTAACCGAAAATATAAATAAGATGACGTACAAAGTGTGCACGGAATGGACAGATATTGGAACATTATAAACCCTTCATGACGTATATTAATTATGTTTGCTGAGAATTTAATATTAATACACATGTTCGAAAATTTTAAAAAAATATGCGTATACATATTCATCCATATACTCACAATAATATAATTAACATTCAATGTCTATAATCATTTAGTAGGTTTTAGATAATCGGTCGTTGTACTTAACCATTACTAATATTTCTAAAAATATTACACGCCAACTATTCAATTGATTAATTTTTAGTTGTATGTACATATAAGGCGATTTACATTTTGGGATATCTACATAGTATGAGTAAGTTGCTGATATATTCATTTTTATTTTGACGTAAATTTATTTGTCGATACAAAGTGTGCTAGGAAAGTTTTGCAATATGACGCAACAATGAATCGTAGGAAGCTGCTTGTTGCTGCATATTGAGACATGTTCGTACGTTCATAGTTGCCGTCGCGCCATGTCGATGGGCTCAGTTATTCATTAGCAGTGAGAGTGTAAAGTACTTGCGATGGCATCGTGGTCACGAAATGAGATAAGGGCAGTTTTGCGTTATAATTTCATGCGTGGTTTAAACATAGATCAGTGCTTCGAAGAAATGACTCTTGCACTAGGTGATGTTTGTCCACATCGCACAACGATATTCAGATGGTATAGAGAATTCCAAAGGGGAAATTTAACTGTGGAGGGTGCTGAGAGGCCGGGAAGGCCACGAACGTCAGTCACGGAGGAAAACGTTACTACTGTGAGGAAAATGCTTGGCGAGGACAGGCGAGTGACATACCAACAGATAGAGGGTACTTCAGGCCCAAATGCACCAGCAACTCGTTCGATACTGCATGATCATTTGCACGTGAAGAAGCATTATTCTCTCTGGGTGCCGCATTAACTGACTGAAGAGCAGATGACACGACGTGTATCTTGGTGCCGGGAGATGCTAAAAAAGTTTAATAAGGGACAATCTCGGTATGTGAACAACATCATGATAGGTGGCGAGGCTTGGCTGTACTATTACGATGTGCCGACCAAAGTTCAAAAAAAGTTTGAGTCTTTGATGATGAGGACACACCCGTAGTTGTCAGAAAATCCCGGGCTGTAAAGAAGAAAATGATAGCTGTATTTTTCAAATCCATTGGAATTGTGGAACGCGTCCTTTTGGACATACAGAAGACAGTCACAGCTAATTGGTATACTGAGAAGTGCTTGCCTAAAGTCATTGGATCTATGAAGAACCTGCGGCCAAAGTTAAGAATGGACACCTGGTTCCTTAATCATGATAATCATCCAGCTCACCGCCCCAAAGCCTGCACCGAATATTTGACCACGACAGGATTGAAACTTCTCGAGCACCCTCCCTACAGTCCAGATCTTGCTCCCTGCGACTTTGCACTGTTCCCGCATGTGAAAATTAAGCTGAAAGGGACGCGGTTTTCCAGTGATGAGGACCTTCTGCGGGCTTGGGACAACAAGTGTGCTTTGCTCCCTAGTGAAACTTGGCAGAACTGTTCTAAAGATTGGTTTCGGAGGATGGAGAGGTGCATTGAATGTAGAGGAAATTACTTTGAAAAAATTAAATAAACAAAGCTGTATAGCAAAACTTTCCTAGTACCCCTTCTACAACTGTAGGAATTAGAACTTTTGAACCTGTAAAATAAAATAAATTAAATGCTAAAAATTTAGACTCAGGACTGCAGCTACTCAGTGTCCTTTCGAAATATTTGGAACGGAGTATATTTATATAATAAAAATGTTATAAACAGTAATTAATTATTATTTATAATATATATTTCTAGGAAGTAATATTAAAACTCCACTCGTAGGTTACGCAATTTCTCAGTATAGATCGTTACTTATAATAAGAATATCATAATCAAGATAAATTAGTAACTCGATTGTTCTGGTAATTAACAATTTCTTTTAATTATTCCAAAATTTATATTACATAAAATTTGTATACAAAACGAACAGAAAATGAAGATAATTGTTAACATGTCATGTTTACTTCATTGTGCTCGCTTTGCAATTTTTTAAAGATAAAAATCTTAGATAAAACTTACATATAACATGTAAATTATATAATTTGGCACCTCACGTTCTTTATAGCCTTACAAAATAAAACTTGAACCGTCACAGACATGGTTAAAGTATATGTGTGTGGTAAGTTTTAAATTCATCATATATTTCTCATTTACTTTTGATTCATTACTATAATAGACGGAGAAAAATTGTATTATTTCGGCTAACTGTAAAACGAAGATTCATTATGGAATACAATGCCAATATTTTTTTCAAACACTCTTCAAAAGAAGATAAAAATGACTGCGAAGTTTATAATTTTCATGTTTAATTTGCTGTAAGGTTGGTCCATGGAAAATATAGGATTTGATATTTGAATTTTGCATTTATTTAATTTTTAGGAAACAAATTTTTATTAATTAAATTAGTTTCAATCAGATTTTATTATTTTGTTAATAAATAACAAGGGTTTGTACAATTTTTTAAAACATCTGAATTTTTGGACTTGGTGAAGACTTGGGCAGCACCTTTAACCTCTTCTCCATTAAAAACGTCTTTTTTCTAATAAGGCGTCCAAACGTTTTAAAAAAATTATGTGTCTTAATTAAAGTTTTTTTATTGGTACATAATAAACTAGGCTAATGTCTGTTATATCTTAATAAACATTAAAAATTTTTAGACATGAAGTAAAGGCTTTAAAGTGAACCTTCAAGTTTATCAAACCATTGAGGTGTTTTGATACGATAGTCACATAACTTCTTCTTTGCGTCTTATGTTATTAATCAGTCTGGCGATTTTGCGATTTTTTCTTGTTTCCCTTGTTTTTTTTTCCTTGTTTCCCTGAGAAAATTGATATTTCTTATATATCGAAATATTTTCAACTGACTGCTTAATAAGTTTTAATACAAAATTCTATTTATTTCTTCAAATTTCAGTTCTAGTAATACTCTTTTTAACAACCCAAGAAATGTATTCCAAGATAGATAAATCTGAGCTAAAGAGAAAGTGTAGGTTCGCCTAAAATACCTTGGCTCAACTTATTTTGATTAAAACTGTGCCATGAAGGAGTCGAGTATGTTACGTACGCTGCGTAATTCAGTACGCGGACTATAATTTCTTTGCTGTACAGAATCAGCACATACGAGGATAGTTTGACAAGTAGTGAGAATGGCACATAGGTGGCGCTATAATTGGTAAAACAAATGCACTGTAATTTGGTTGCCTATTTATATGTTTACATTCCGATATTTAGATAAATCGGTTGATTAGTTTATTTTTGACAGCTGATTGAAAAAGAAGCAACACACCGTTTTGTTAAAATGGAAAAAGCAGAGTATCGTGCCGTGATTAAATACTTCGTAATTAAGGGTATGAAAGCTACCGAAATAAAAGATGAGTTACGGGAAACATTAGGTGAATTTGCTCCATCATCTGTCACAATAAGTAGATGGGTAAATGAATTTAAACGTGGTAGAACAAGCTGTGTTGATGAAGCGCGCTCTGCAGCACCCAAAATCGTGACTTCTAAGGAAATAATGAAAAAAAAATGATGAAAAATCCATAATATTATTACGCAAGATCGACGACTCAAAGAGAGAGAGATAGCAGACATGGTAAACATTTCAACAGAACGCGTACACCACATTTTAACGAAAGAATTGGGTCTTTCCAAACTTTCGGCAAGATGGTTGCCGCGATTGCTTACAACTGATCAAAAGTTCACTCGTTTGCGCATTTCCAATGAGTGTTTGGACCTTTATAAGCGGAATCCGGTTGATTTTTGTAGGCGATTTGTTACTTGCAATGAAACTTGGATACACTACAGTACAGTTGCATTTCTAATTAGTACCGCATGCGCCTTATTCGCTGGATCTAGCCCTTTCCGACCTCTACCTTTTTCCAAAATTGAAAACGGCACTAGGTGGAAAGAAATTTTCGTCTAACGACGAGCTTATCATCTTCGTAAATGAGTATTTTGCAAGCCTTCCGGAATCGCATTTTAGAGATGGCATAAGGGCATTGGAGCACCGTTGGAATAAATGTATTGCTCTTTTAGGAGAATATATTGAAAAATAAAAATTATTTTGTATTTAAAAAATTCGTTTTCCTTTTCCATTCTCACTACTTGTCAAACTACCCTCGTATAACACTTTATACAAATATGTCTCATAAAATAAGCAGTATTACTTTAGAATATTTAAGATTGCTAGTGCCCATAATATTTTGGTTGCTGCTTAGGAATGTTATTTTTCAAATGTTCGAAATTGCTAGTATTTTGTTGGATATCTAATTTTTTTTCTCAGAAATAAAATGGTCAACTTAAGACCAGTGGTGCATTAATGCCTACAGAATACTTATCTAATCTTTACCTTCCATGCCAATTCAAATGGTCTTTTGAAATATTAATCCCAACTTCCTTTTTATACTGCAGTAAAAAGGAACCTAATTAGTATGTTTCTGTAACCAGGTTCTGTACAAACCACACACAATCAAGATTAATTTCAACAGCTACAACTGTTATTTTAAATATAACTCTCCGATTAGATAAGGTAATATTAGCATCACAGAAAGATATAAAATACGAAATATTTGATAAGACTGATGTTTTCTAACCAAACTTACACCATATACATATGTATATGTGATCTTTTGCTGTGCGTCTCCTCTCAAACGGAAACATTAACACGTATGTACAACGCTTAGGTACCTAGAAGCTTCCACAACTTGCTCACTTTGATGTAAACAATGGAAATGCCTACAAGATATGAAAATATATTTCTAGAAAAGTTTGAATATACAACACTAACATTAAACTAAAGAAATGTAAAACTGGTCAAACAAAGTTAAAGTATAAAATTCAAAACCCAACCAATTGAAGATATTTGGTCTATACTGTCATAGACAGTATACGATAGAAATTACAATTGATAAGCGTCGAAGCTTTCGGAAAAATTATTGTAAAGTTCCGATGCTGGCCTAAAGTAACTTTGTTTTTTTTTTATTTCATATGTAACAGATTCTATGCTTCACTTATTAATTCATTTCAGAGTTTATCTGAATAATTCTAGTATATTTTGATAATAACAGGTGATTCACTTGGAGGTACTTTTCAAAAATAGAAAAAAAATCTTCAATTTTATCGGGTATTCTTTATTATCATACGAAAGAACCGTTTCTGACATTTATTTTTTAAAAATTATTTCCGTCAAATGTTGGCCGAGGTTCGAGAATCGAGAGTCCCTCTACTACTGCGCCTAACATGGTCCATTCTGAAGTTCCAATTTTCAATAACACGTTCGAGCATTTCAAGTAGTATTTGGCGAATAACGCGGGTAATGTTGGCTTCCAATAGCTCAATCGTAGCTGGCTTATTCATGTAGACTTTGAACTTTACGTAGCCCCAAAGGAAAAAACCTAAAAGTGTGATATCACATGATCTAGACGGGCTTTGCACAGGCCCATTACGTGAAATTAAGTGTTCACCAAATTGTTCTCGACTAAAGCCATGCTTTCACGGGATGTGTGGCAAGTAGAGCCGTCTTGTAAGAACCAAATGTCGTGGAGATAACGGGCTTCAATTTCAGGCAGCAAATAGTCCGTTATCATGGCGCGGTAACTGGCGAAATTCACGGTTAGTTACTTTGCGGCCGTCTCCATTTTTCAAAGAAATATAGACCGATTTCACTTGCCCATAAACCACACCAAGCTGTGGTTTTGGCTGGATGTAATGGCAGCTCTTAAACCTCTTCGGGTTGCTCTTCACTCCAAATACGGCAATTGTACTTATTGACGTAGCCTTTAAACCAGAAATGGACCTCATCACTGAACAAAAATTTGGTCGAAAACAATGGATCTTCTTCAAGCTTTTCAAAAGCTCAAAAACTGAAACGCTAACGATTTGAAAGGTCGGTACCTTTCAATTCTTGAACAAGTTGAATTTTGTATGCTTTCAAACCAAGATCTTTACGTAAAATACGCTAAGTTGTGGCATATGACAAGCCTATTGAGATCTACGTCAAATCGATTCTTCACGGTCATCGCGTACACTCTCGCTACCATCGCTATATTTTCTTCACTACCTGTTGGATGTTGTCTATTTAGTCGTGTATTATCCAATAATGAAAATTCCGTTTCATATTTTTCGATGGTATAGCGAATTGTGCGTTCGTTGGGCCGATTACGTATACCATAAGTCGCTCTAAGCGCACGAAACATATTTCTCGTAGAATGCTGATTTTCCTAATACAGCTGAATAATTTGTAGACGCTGTGCCGGACTGAATCTTTCCATAATAAAACGTCCGTCAATACTTAACTAAAATAGCGTGAAAAAAAGTTTGAAACGACTCAGACTTTTAAAAAAATTGCTTTGAAAAAAGTACATCATATGAATCACCCATTACCAGTGAAATATAATGTATACATATACATATGTATAGATAGAATTTTTTTCGAAATGTTTGAATTCATTCTACTTATGAAAATCGATCTGCAAATTTTACAAAATTGTATAATACTATATAATACTAATTTATGTCAAATTAGACAATTTAACAAATACATTAATTTGGAAAATATCGTTTTGCATCAATACTTGACATCGTATCTCTTTTTAGCTACATTGTTATATCAAGTATAGGTCTATGCGATTTTTTACTAGCCTTTATATTGCTCAGATAACTAATCTTATCTAAATAATCTTTATTTTATCAGAAAAAAAAGTTTTTATTGAAATCATCGCGAGGGCCGTAAATATTTTGGTCAATCCGTTATTGTATACGGGACATTACGTTTAGTAGGTAATGTTAGTTTGAAATACGCGTTTATCATATCAATTAATTTTGCGTGAGTAATAATCATTCGCGTGCTATTCGTAACAAACGTAACTTATGATAGTATATTTTATTTTACAAAGTATGGTGATGTTTTGCCTTGCTGAACAGTGTTGTTTCTGATATTTAATGGGAAGCAATTACAATATGAGTATTTGGAATGATATCTGTGAAGCGGCTGTACTTTACGGATACCATCCGGCCGTAGCCTATGAACTTACATCGGTTGTGAGCAATTTTCCCAGATCTGGAGGAGTATTACAAGGTATTTAACGTGCTAATTATAATATTTAAAGACATTTTTATATATAATCTTGTAAAATATTCATCGATAAATATCTTAAAGTATCCGCATCAATAATGAGAAGGTTAACAATAACGTGTTATTTTATCGACTACAATCTCTATTACTATTGTATTTTCGCATACACATTCTTAAAATTTTGCGAGATCTTATTTAATGCTCATGGAGATGAATATCAATTCATCATACACGTACAGGGTGGACCATACTGAGTGAAAGTTGTATTGCAAATATTAAATTCGTGAAATATTATAATTAGATTTAAAATTTTGAAGAATTTGGTTTTTTTATGTTCTTTTTTGTGCGTTGCGGCGGGTGGTGATTTTTAAACGATGGGGAAACCAAGACATTATCAGTGCAATAAAGGTGGCAAGAGAGACTTTCATTAAAAACTGGGAACTCTTCTCATCGAGAAATAGCAAAACGAGAACGTGTTTTTCTTCCAAGTAGTGGGCAGCAAAGTTAATTGCAAAAACCTACTATTCACTTCGAACGGCCGCATTCATTGTGGAAAAAGGAGAAAGACAACGGATCTTGGAGCCAGAATTATGCGAAAATTTTGGTTACAAGTATGAGGATTTCCTGTAAGGCTATTCTTAAAAAGAATCGGAACTGGCATTAGCATTTAAAATTTACTTTGTTACAATATATCTATTTTTTATATAAGCCCTTTTTTTATAGAAATATTAGCCTGCGTTTCATGTTATACAGGCTGTGTATTGTACGAGGAGGTATTGATATATGGTTAGCCAGGAAAGATTCTAGTTGGCAAAGTTGAATATAGTTGTTATGGTTCCAACTATGTTTTATAAATGAATTACCAAAGTTTGACATCCATGAATAGAACGGTGATAAAACAGAATTTTAGAAATGAGTTTGTATTTTGTAAAGATCTATCCTGTAAAGAATTTTTTTTACTAGTTCCTTACTAACTTTTTACGATTTTATAAGCATGTTATTTATAAAAGGTGTTTATAATGAACACTAGTATTCGTTTTGCAATTTCGTTTTGATTGTAACTTTCTTGGTGTATTACGAGGGTAGCCGTTTATATTTCAGGAATATCAAACCATAAATAAAATGTTTATTATTGAAAATAGTTTTATTGCTTTTCAAAATATTCTCCTTAAAAATCAATGCACTTTTGCATTCGTTTAAACCAATCCGAAAAGCATTGCTGCCTCTGTGAAGACGGTATCTCCAAAATATGAGTTTTGAATGCCTCAACTGCCTCTTCCAGCGTAGAAAGGCTTGGCCACGAAGTTTATTCTTCTCGTGTGGGAACAAAAAGAAATCACAGGATGCTAGATCAGGGCTGTACGGCGGATGTCTCATCAATTCAATGTTTTGTCTGGTCAAATATTCAATTGTTTGAACCGACGTGTGAGAGCTCGCATTGTCACGGTGGAGAATGATCTGTCGTTTTCGGTTTGTTTTTCTTAGTCCTTCAAAAACTTTTGGCAAACAAATAGTTGTGTACCATTAGGAATTGACCGTTTTACAACTCTCTAAACGCATGGTTGCAACGTCACCGATTTTTCCGAAAAAACAAGTGACCATTTGTTTTGATGTGCTTCGAGCGCGAACAACTTTTGTTAGCTTTTTTTCATCTTGGAATACCCACACAGTCGACTGCTGTTTACTATAGGGTTCATATGTATAGATCCAAGATTCATCACGTATGACGACTTTGCAAATTTTCTTTGAAGCACCGCCATTGTATTTTTTGTGCATTTCTTGGCACCAATCGACGCCAGTCCTTTTTTGAGCGGTTGTCAAATTATGTGGTACCGAACGTGAGCATAGCTTCTTAACGGCTAAATGTTCATGCAGGATCTTATGCACGCTGGTGTTACTAATAGCTAGAGATGCCTCGATCTCACGGTGTCACATAACGGTCTTGCATTATCAACTCAGACACTGCATTAATTTTTTCCGACACAACAACATTTGTGGGACGACCTTCACGAAATTAATCGTCCAAAAAACGCCGTCCAAGTTTGAATTCACTATACCAACTGTAGTTTTCAATAGTGCTACATCACCATATAAAGAATTCAGCTCGTCGATGCACTCTTGTTGAGATAATCCACGCCAAAAGTTACGAAAAATTATTCCACGAAAATGTTCGCGAGTTAATTCCATTTTTTCGTTGACATAAAATTTTTAAGTTACTATCAACAATAGAAATAGCGACCGGGTAATAAAACTATCAAGGTAAATATATTGTTAAAAATGACAAACTTCACGATGCAATCATCAGAACAGAGGCCAGTTCCTGAAATATAAACGGCTACACTCGTACAATGTTGATTTTATTTCTCTCTATAAGGAATATTCTTGATATCTTGCGTATTTCTTTTACAATTTTCGCCAAAAGAAGCTATACAAGTTTAATTAGTGTTAATGTTTTATCGGTAGAGATTTAAAACGAAACACAGTTTTAATTGAGTTTGTAAAGAGACATTCAGATTAAGCTGTTTCACGACTAAATATAAACAGAGAGCATAAGTATTAAATATACATTTAAATATGTATAATTATTCGCAGTGAACTTCAAAAGATTTCCCTTTCTAACAGACGTCTATTTCAAGAACACAAGAGAATTCTTTAACTTTCAATTAAGAATTGCTTAGAAGTTATCTCTTAAAGTATATTTTTTAGAGAAGCCGCTAATGAACATGCCTCGAAAATATATAAGAGGTTTTTTAGTGTTGTTTCTAAATTTTCTCGGGCTGTTGATTTCTACCTAAGAATTTTTTTCTTTCTTTTATTTATTAATTTTTTCATTTATTCGTTTTTCTGTAAAGATATCCTATATAACGGGTCTTTCATTGAGCGCTTCCTATCTTTAACTTTAAATAAAACAAAGTGTGTGTGAGATATCATCGAAATTTTTTATTCGTTTGAAAGAATGAATCGATGCCATTATGTATGGAATATAACATCGTGCAAATGTCCGCTGTGGTTTCGCTGGGTGGTGCGCATCCGAAATGTTCAATTTTCTGGCGCATAAATCAGGCTAAATTTGATCGATGGCATGGGTTGTATTGAGTTTAAGGGCCGCTGCGGTTTATGGCTTATTTGCATAGTCAGATTGACCAAAAGTATTGCTTCTGCAGCTGAAAGTGTTGCTTCTAAGGCATCCATAACAATTTAGAGTATCAACAACCAGTCTGTACTCATATTGAATAAAGATCTTGGTCTAAAATCTTAAAAAAATGCAGCTGACACAAGAATTAAATCCAATAGACCACGGACGACGTACGTTTGTGGAATTGATGCTGGAAATGCAAGAAATTAACCCTAAAATTTGCAAGAAAGTCATTCTGAGTGACGAGATCCATTTTCATCTCTGTGGCAACGTGTGGCAACAAAATGTCGCATATCTTGACATGCTCTCTGCCTTTTTTTGCTTGAAGTGGATGCTTTGGATGTCAACGACCTTTATTTCTAGCAGGATAGTGCATATGCCGCAAAATTCGTAACAAAATCGCCTTATTACGAGAAAAGTTTACTAGTCGCGTAATTTCAGGTTTTGGCGATTTCAATTAGCCGTCTAGATTCTGCGATTTAACGCCAATTACACTTTTTCTTTTGCGACTACATTAAAGTTTACACAAATGCTCTAACAACAGTTTATGCTCAAAGACAATATCTGTTGCAGAATTAAAAAAAAAATACTTCAAATTTCTGTTTCTGAGGCAATAGATCCAATGACATACATACATAGATTGCATTAAGCTGAGTGATAGAATTACACATTAGTGACCTGTTGTGTGGACTAAATTATTATACTTATGTTTCTCTCTTTATTGGATAAGTTAGGTTAAGCACGGGGTTAAATGGAAAACCAGATGCTGTAAATTTTAACAATCTGAACTTCGCCTCATTGTAATTATTTTCGAGCTAAAATAAAAGGCTGTTATTATTACTGTTTACGAAATATATACCTACTGCGGCATTAGAACTGCCAACAAAACCAGATTACCTGATGGGACCTAGAATTGGGCGAAACAATAGCCGTATTCAGTGTATATTGTCAAAGTATTATAATTATCATTTTAAAAATATTCAAACAAGTCTATTTGTTGAATATACGCATTAATACATTTTTGTTTTACTTTAATTTCCATTTTATTCACGTTTTGTTTGTCAACTATTTGTTAAAGACGCGACAATAACACTGCCTGTATATTCTCAGCCTTTTCATACTTTAGTGTCTCATCTACTTTTTCTTTCTACTAGTGTACTATTGGTTTTTCTCCTCTACTCCTTGTTGAATATAATTGTGTTCACCTTTATATCCATAAAATGAAAGCAAAAATAATCCTCTTTAAATTGCAGTAACGAAACCATGTTTTTTACGTATGCCTTTAGCTTTAATAATGCTCTAACTACACTAGGTGTTTTTGTAAGACCGTTTCCCTAAAGTCGAATAGAAAATATTCTGCTCAGCTTTCAGAACGTTCCACAAGTGTTTTTTGTCAAGCTGAACGTAGTTATCAGACTCTCTTGTTAAATTCACTTCTCAGTAGTTCTATTATGTTTAAACCCGGGCTCTTTAGAAGTCATTTTATTATACTAACTGTGTTTTGTTCTTCCTGTCCGCTAAGATGGTTTTTGCACCAAGCATTATGTTTAGGATCGTTGCCGTGTAATCGTACAATTGGAACCTATTCAATATAGTTTCGGAAATATTGCATTATTCTGGGGTATTATTAAATAATTTTTCGAACATATTTCATTTCTGTAAAGAAACACTCACATATATGTTTTACAGTGTTTCATCAGTAGCGTTAGCATATATTAAAACTACAATTCTATCTTCAGACTAATCACTGACACACACGCCATGTTTTTCAGTTAGTGTGTTATTTAGAATTGCAAAAAAAATGAGACTAAGCTTTCACTAATAATGTATCGGGTTTTTCAATAAGAACATAACAATTTTGTAATTAAATAGAATACAGAATAATTGAGATATTGGATTGAAATTTAGTCTAGGTGTAGAACACATGTTAGATTTAACTACGAGGAATTCTACCTCGTTCATATGCCCACCGCGAGAACGTTTGCAGTGATCGATTCTTTGTATGCAATTTTCCACCACTCATATAATTCATAATATGGTTAATCTCCATGGTCAGATACATTCCCCGGAGCTTCTGAGTGGACTCAACTTCTGTGTGCCGCATCTTGCTGCTCGGAATGTTCAGACTTCCTTTACTCCATCAGCACACAATAATATACTTGTTAAATCGTCTATTTCATTTATTTGTATTTCATATAATAAATTTGTGATATATTAGGTTGCTCCGCTAAGAATTTGCAAAATATTTTTGGTGTGACGCAAGATGTATGCATGTATGTATCTATGTTGAGTTTTGTAATGGGGGTAATGTAGGGGTTAATAATTAGTTTTTTAGATGCAAGCTTCTTGTTATGTATGTATATTGATGATTTTGATATTTGTAGTTCTATATTGTACATTGTCCTGTTACTAGTAAATGTATACTGTTGGGCAATAAATACTTTATTATTATTATATATTGACCGGAATGTTGGCAATTTTGTATTCGATATTGTCTTTAAGCTTCTATAACGTTGTTGGCTTGTTGGCATAAACCAACGACTTAACGTAACCTTATAAAAAGAAAACCAACTCTTTAAATCGCATGAGCGAGGCCACAAGGCTGCACCATTTCTCGACATTACACGGTTACCGAACTCCCCCTTCAATAGATCAATTGTTTGGCCAGCTGTGTGGTATGTGGCACCATCTTGTTGAAACCACATATCACTGATGTCAAGTCTATTCATTTCTGGCCAAAAATAGTCTTCCAACATGGCACAATAGCGAAATCCATTAACCGTATTAACCGTAACATGGCGATAATTTTCATGGAAGAAAAAATATGGTCCAATCACACCTCCGGCATGAAATCCACACCACACGGTCACTTTTTGTGGTTGTAATGGAGCCTCTTAAAGCACATGTGGGTTTGTTACTGTCCAATAACATATGTTGCTTATTGACAAAGCCATTAAGCCAAAAATAAGCTTCATCGCTGCGGATGATTTTCGATGAATTTCAGGATTTTCTTCAAAATTTAGCAGAGCCCAATTGGAGAAGTTTCGGCGATTCAAATGACAAGCAATTATGCAATATTCTTCACAATGTGGTTTGAGAGACTCCCAATTCTGTGAACGGCGTGGAATCGACTGATCTGGTCATTTTGAACTGAAGCACTTGCAGCTGCGATACTTCATCCAGTGCATTGCCTCACAGGCACAGCAACATTTAATAGTGAATATTTTTATTCGAATTTATCCACAGCCTATCTGGTGGAACGATTATTACAACTGAAAATTGGAGTAAGCGCTCTTAAAGTTGCGACCACCGACTCAGAGTTGCGGTAGTAATTTTTAATAATTTCCAAACGTTGCTCATTCGTGAACTTCACCACGGTAAAAATATTAACCTTGACTGACGTTTCGACGTTGACAGATCATGAAAAGCGTTCAAGGGTGCGTTCGTATTAAAAGACAAAATTTTTATGTCCATTAGAAAAGCCTATACATTAAATTTACCCCAAAATTTGATGAACTGTCGCTTATTTCTCCTAAATGTCTTCTTCATCATGACTGCTGAGTTTATTACATTCAGGATTTTGGAATGAAAACCCGATGGCTGTTGTCCAGAAAGGTTTTCTGTGGCTTAACTTCTCGTTTAAGGTAAATGCCGACAGCCATATCTATTAAATAACATCACTAGCGCGAATATAGTGATAGCTCAAAAACACTTCCACCGTGATATATGGTGGCAGTATGACATAATGTTAACCTTGATTGGTATGTTGATGTTAAGAGACCATGAAAAACGTTCAGGGTGTGTTCATATTAAAAAACAAAATTGTTATGTCGCTCTTGGAAAACCCTTTATATTAGGAAATAAATGGAAAGGTAAAACATATTCCAAAATGCGATAACCTAAATCTGAGAAATGGGTTTTTTCTTTAAATAAAAATTTATAATTTAATGAGAATACCCGAAAGAATTTTGTTTTTGCTGGTATATTATAGTATATCAGTCAAGATTGTTTCATAATAGATGTATGTACACATGTACGTATGTATGTAATTGTGTGCATCATAATCATTTACAGTTGGTACAACAAATAACTCCATGTTATTATCTACTAAGCCGCTCAATCTATACGCTTTTTCTTGTTTTGTTTATTACATTCTCTATCTATTTTTTCCACTTGGTGTTATCAATGTTAGCTAATACATTTAATTATAATTGTATTACATCATTTTTACGGGACCATTATTTTTATTTTGGCTTACGAATGTTGTGATATTTAGCTCACAACTAATTCAGATTTTATCATTAACAAAACTATTTTAGTTGCGTATGTATTGCCCAATCAATTAAATGAAACTGATCTGTCTGTTTCAATCGTTTATTGTAACAGGTGTAGTACTTTCTGGTAATTACTGTAAATTTTTAGAATACCATTTATGCCATTTCTATCATTATTTTAGTCTAAAGTCAAAAGCTAGAAATCTCATCCCAGTGAATCCATTTTTCCTAGCTTACATATGCATGTGTATAACAAGTAGAGACACCTTCAATAAATGTTTAATTTTGTTTCTGCACTTATAATAGTCCAAGCCTCCACATCCTCGAATAGTTCAACGCCAATTACAGAGAACATTGACAGAGAATGAGTTATTACACCTATGCTAGTGATATGACTTAACTACTTTGGCTGTCAGCATTCATTTAAACGGGAAAAGGGAAACCATGTCAACCTTCCTAAACAGTAGACCGCCGGATTCGATCCCAAGACCCCCAATATAATAAGCTAGTAATTTACCATTGAGCTGTCAGCTGGCTAATAATTAAAGCTTATTATCCAAAAATAATATGGATTGTTAAATCCAAATAATTGTAAATGAAATCTCTTAGGCAAAGACTTTTCAATGATTTTAAATTAGTATTAAATATATCGAAATCCGAGTCAAACAAATTATAGAAAATTATTTATGAAATTACACTAAAGTATTAGTCAAATTGACATAGATTTAAGATTTAGAAAAACTTGAAACAACACTTTCACACATTGGAGTTATTAGCGAGTGAAAATAATGTCGCATACCACTAAATCGTAGATAGAACCATAGCGTTCTTCCGACTGTTTAATATAGGATTATTTATGTTTAGATAACTTAACAAATCAGGTAAACCTATTACCGACAATTAATTTCAATCAAATATAAACTGGAATTTTCCTTTTTCTATTTATTAAAGCATTCCAAAAATAAGTTATCTTTTGTGCAGACTCTTGATTTCAAAATACATTTTCAACAATGGATAGAAAGTTTCTTGATACGGTTGTCATAAAGAGAAAGTAGTAGTGACTACAACATCCTCGAACCTCTGCCCTAAGTGCTACTTTTAGTGGTCCAAACAAATGATAATGAGTCGGGATTGTAGGACGGGTATTCCAGCGTAGTCCAGCATAAATTCTCGATTTTTTCTTAAGATTGGACATCTGTATGGGGCTGTGTGCGATGTCCTGAAGAATGATGGTGTTACGTATTGGAGATACGCGTCTATTTGATAATATGCAAGTTTTGCTTCCTTTAAAACATATGTGGGCAACAACCGGCCCGCCGTAAGATTTGATCCGGCCCGCGAGACATGGTCGTATTATTTCATGTCTGATATCTATCGCTAAAAATTATGAACACTACTTTAAAATGTACTACTTTTAAACGCGGCCCGCGAACGTATTTGCACATTAAAGTTTGGCCCACAATATGTCAAAGGTTGCCCATACCTGCTTTAAAAGATCAAAATAATACGCGAAAATTACAGTGCATCGTTTCTAAAGGAAATCGACGTATAACACATCTTTAAAATCGAAAAACATGGCTGAGAATCAAGTTTTTGCTTCGAAAGACGCAAGCTTTCCCTTCTTTCACCACTCAATTTGCCTTACTTGGATTCCGCAGTGTAACGCTGCACACAAGTTTCATCGCAAGTAACGATGTGATTTACAGAATTAGATAACTTTCTGTAAGTCTGTCTATTTATTATGACTTTAAACGATATAGTGGTTTTCACCGTGCTATTTCTGTACGAGAGATGGAAGTACAGTTTTCTCATTTTTTCCTTTCATCGTCATGAAATTTTTCAATCTTTTTGTGTTAGGTTACTTAATTTTTAAATGCGTCAACCACTTCTTCCGCCAGTAGAAAGCGTAAACTGCGTAACTTACCATTTACCCGTGAAAACAAAAAGAAATCATTAGATGCCTGGTCTGGACTGTACGGTTAATGACTCATTATTACAATGTTTTGGGCATTCAATCATTTAAGCAGCAATATGAGCCCGAGCTTTATCATGATACACAATTTTCGAGAATTTTTAGAACTCTCCATGTCTATTAGTTTTCTTAGTAATATCTTTCTCCTTTTAATGTTCTTATTGCTTCAAATCCTTTAAATATTAGATTAAATAGATTGTTACCGCTATGTAGCTTTATAAACTAGCTATTAATTTTTTTCAGTGCACTCGTAACTGTCTGAAAAGATTTATTTAAATATTTATTTTTTATAATATGGAATATATCGTAATTTGTAGATAAATATTGCCGATACTAAGAATGATATAAGATTACAATATCTGGGTTTTTTTTATTTGGCTTAGATAAGTTACTCTTATCAAGTGTATTGTATGTGATTTTGATAAATACACCGCACAAAATAATTATCTTATATAAATTTTGATTTATATACATATACAGCCTTGGCCATATGTCTGAAGCACCCTCAAGTTTTGGATGTAAAATGAAATTAGGAGGTATAAAAATTAAACTACAAGTGTATATACATTTTGAATGCAAATTTAATAATATACATTAATATTTTGTAGCACCACCGCGACATTTGATAACGGCTTGTATCCGTTTAGGCATTGTAGCCACTAATTTGCTACATATCTCGGGTGAAATCTTTTCCCATTCTTCAAATATCCTCGCTTTTAATTCGTTTTTGTTTTTATGTCTATATTTTGCGACATTTCTCTTTAAAATACGCCACAAATTTTCTATGGGCGACAAATCCGGCGATTGTGCCGGCCATTCGAATATGGGCACGTTATTTGCGCTAAACCACTCGATTGTACGTTTGGATTTATGGCAGGGTGCATTGTCCTGCTGGAAAATGTAGGCCTCTTCATCGGAATCGAACAGCTTTACAATAGACGGTTCTAGTACTTCTCCTAACATATCGATGTACCTACTGCTGTTCATTCTGCCTTCACAGACGTACACTTCGCCGACACCCTTAGTGGTCATGCATCCCCATATCATCACGCTACCACCCCCATACTTTACTGTAGGCACAATACAATGTGGCTCAAACGCTTCCCCCGGTCTTCTACGAACAAACTGAGCCCCAGGTGTTGGCAAAATCTACGTAAGATATAGAAAAATTAATAGCTGTTCAAAAAATTCCAATTCACTATTCAGCACATTCAAAATATCATATTTATGTAACACAAAAGTAAAACTGCATTAATTTATCATACCTCTACATTGGATTCGTCGGACCATATGATTTTGGACCAATCCTCAACTGTCCAATTTTTGTGTTTTTTTGCCCACAACAACCGTTTTTTCTTCTGCTCCTCGCTCAATAAGGGTTTGCGGCGAGCTTTACGACCATGTATATTTACTTCTACCAGTCGTCTTCTCACTGTTCTCGCTGATACAGAAGTTCCTTGGCGCTCATTTATTTCTGCAGATAAATCTTTTGATGATTTCATACGATTTTTCAGAGAAAGTCGCGTTAAAAATCGATCATCTCTCTCCGTTGTAATACGTTTTCGTCCACTTTTCGGTCGATTTTCGTAAGAACCTGTCTCTTTAAAACGTTTTATTGCCGCTTGGATGGCATAGCGCGACCGCTTCATTATTTTCGCGATTTTTGATTGCGATAGTCCTTGAGTATGTAATAACACTGCTTTACTTCGCTCTATTACATCTAACTCCCGTTTTCTAGGCATGTTGTCACAATGTACAACACTATACAAAAACACAATATTCAATACAACTGGTTAAATCAATTTTATAACACAATATCGTTTCTAATACACCTCACTTATTGAACAGTAAAGATCAACTAACAGCAATAAACCTTAAAAC
Organism: Dermolepida albohirtum; assembly: GCA_031893035.1. Classification (NCBI taxonomy): domain Eukaryota; kingdom Metazoa; phylum Arthropoda; class Insecta; order Coleoptera; family Scarabaeidae; genus Dermolepida; species Dermolepida albohirtum. The sequence goes on along the minus strand of JAVIWB010000263.1, from coordinate 43,029 downwards.
TACAGAATATTTGTATACTTCTTGAGATTTTCCTGGTAAACAGTCATTATATACACATTAGTAATGGCCCCTTTCATTACGTTCTTAGGGTTCAGGTAATATTGCACGTTTATGGGGGTGCTTCAGACATATGGCCAAGGCTGTATATTATTCCTTTGTATTGGGTATTTCGACCATTGTGATAATAATAATTTTTAGTAACGACGTTTCGAGGGAAGGGGAGTCCCCCTTTTTCAGGTTTTCAGGTCGATATTTTTTTGCCCACGTAAAGTGCTGCTGAGGGTGCAACTTGATGAACAAAGGCTTGTGTCGCGGTTTTTAAGCATGTAAATTCGCTACAATCAGTCGCTTTTTAACTGTGCACAGCAACTGGAGCATTGCGTTGGGTACGGAGTTCAGTAGAAGTCGTAATAGCTGATTTGTATATTAGTTGCAACACGTTTTCTGCAGTTTTGAGGTAAAAAATGATACCCGCCAGTCGTTTGGTAACGGTTAAGTGTGTTTTCCACTACACAACGCGAACACTTTATTGTCTTAGCAATTTGTACTTGGGATAACCCCTGCTTATGAAATAAAATTATCTGGCCTCGAAAAACTGCAGGTAGTTGTGGAATATTATTTATGTACACGTACACACACAAACTACAAAAAAAATCGCCCTCTCAAATAATTTTTGAATTCGATAATCTTTTCTTCTATACATATAATATTCTGCTAAATGTAAGAATCCGAAATTTTATCTTGCATACCCACCTAATTAATGTACATTTTCTAGGAATTCTTACTTTAAATACTTTTATTAACGGTTAAACATACTTTCTCGGCGACTCTCATCTTGAAATTACTACCTGCTTTGTGAAACACCTATTTTATCGGAGTGCCTATAACATTTGCTCGCAGGTGTACATACACACGCATATGTATATATATATATATATAGGTAATATTAGATTCTCGGGCTCTCCGCGATGTTGGACAGAAATTCTCAAAAAAATCGACGTTTCGATGACATCTCAATCATCTTCTTTAGAAATTGTTTCGTAGTGAAGCGTCAACCTGAAACTGGCTATGACTGCTCCTCCCACTGCTTTATATACTGTCTCCTCGTAACTCTTCGGGTTACATCGGTTTTGGCTTCGGTGTAATGGGACTATAATGAATTTTAATGCGTTCTGGAACATTCGGTCCAGGCTTAATGGGATTATAATGAGGTGGATTAGTGTTAATGGGTTGTTGTTTGCGGATATTTGACAGAATTGTTTTGTTTTTCAACCGTCGTCCCTAGTATTCAAGGTGTTTCCTCGTTTTTCAATCTCTATCGCCTCTCTGTATGTTCTTGCTCGGGAATTTTCTATGGATGTATATAAAGGATTTTCCAATAAGGACTTGACAACTTTTTTTCAAACTAAAATGCAGGCCATTTGAGATATTTCAAAAACTTTAATATCGGGTTGAAGTACAATCAAAACATTTATGAATAGAACTCGACTTCGTTCATATGGCCACCGCGGGCACGTTTGCAGCGGTCGATTCGTTGGACCCAATTTTCGATGTCTCGGCCACACAATTCGGCCGAAACGGCTGCTATTTCGCGTTAAATGTTGGCTCTGAACTCTTCCAACGTTGTCGCCTTGTTGGCATAGACCAATGACTTGACGTAGCCCCAAAGAAAAAAGTCCAGAGGCGTTAAATCGCACGAACGAGGCGGCCAATCGACTGGTCCATTTCTTGAGATAACACGCTCATCAAACTTACTCTTCAATAAATCGATTGTAACGTGTGCTGTGTGACTTGTGGCACCGTCCTGCTGAAACCACATGTTGTCCAATTCGGGCCAAAAATAATCGGTAATCATGGCGCGATAACGATTATCATTCACAGTAACGTGACGATCATTATCGTCGACGAAAAAATATGGCCCTATGACGTCGCCAGCATGCAAACCGCACCAAACAGTTATTTTTGTTGATAAAGTGGTGTTTCATGAAGCACATGTGGATTTTCACCCGACCAATAACGCATATTTTGCTTATTGACGAACCCATTGAGACAAAAATGAGCTTCGTCACTGAAAATGATTTTGCGATGAAATTGATCATCTTGGCGCATCTTTTCCAGAGCCCAATCGGAGAACGTACGTCGCTTCAAATGGTCCATCGGCTTCAATTCTTGAGTCAGCTTGATCTTGTACGGGTGTAAACCAAAATCCTTACGCAAAATTCGCCATAAAGTGGTCTGGGCGATGCCCAACTCTTGAGAACGCCCTGGAATTGACTGATTTGGATCATTTGCTACGGACGTTTCAACGGCAGCGATATTTTCGACACTTCGACCAACCCGTTGTCTCACTGGCACGGCAACATCACACAACGAATATGTAGACTAAAATTTTTGCACTAAACTTGTTACTGCCTGTCTACTAGGTCGAGAATTACGACCGAAAATCGGAGTTAACGCTCTTAAAGTAGCGGTCACCGACTCCGAATTTCTGTAGTAAATATTTATAATTTGCAGACGTTGTTCATTTGTGTACTTTACCATGATGAAAATGTTAAGTTTACTGAATAAATTGACAGTGACAGTTCGATGATTAGTGAAAGGGTGCGTTCACAAATTGAATTAAAATTGTCAAGTCCCTATTGGAAAACCGTTTATATGTATGTATATATTTTCGCAGTCACCACTTAAAATAGTCGAATGTTCAACCTCATATCTTGGTAGTCCTTAAAAGGATTCTGCCCTGAACGTTTGAGCGACATCTTTGACATTAGATCTTGTTCGACTTGAAACTGCCTCTTTCAAGCAAAACTGTTTTTTCACATTTTACCTCCGGTGGTAGAACCTTTAGTCGTAGCATTCTTACTTAAGTTTGTTGTAATTGTTTATTACTTTGTCTTTTTATATTCTGCTATTATTTTATTATTCTATTATCGTATATTCACGTTCATGCTCTTTAACTTTTTCTATTTGCCTTTATTTCATGTTATTTATTTAGAGTCTTTTGAACAATGGAACTTGTAACATTTTCGCGCAAATGCTTAGTATTTACTGTTTAATATTCTAAAAAGGTATTTTTATAACAGTAGATAATCACCGAAGTGCACCTTGTATAAGCGTGTGCTGTCTATATAATTATTTTATCACTATTATCATAAATCACGCAACAATATGAGAAAAGTGTATTGTAAATATGTAGGAGAAATTGTGTCTTAAAAAATATTATATCGTTGTTTTCAAATGTCGCAAAATATACATATTATTCGTTATCTACTCTAAAAAAATGCACGGAATGTCGCATAAACACAGTAATAATTTTATTATTTATTTGTTCGTACCAGAAACAATATGTCTGTATCTAACAGTATCGATTCTGGAGAAGTTTGTGTTGTTGCCAATTTCTTTTATTGATTTTCTACCACATAAAGTTGCTCCAAATGAATATAATTACTATTACATCTGTATACACTACACGAGATTTTCAAAATCTGGCACCAATTTGTCTATTTATACAGGCTAATGAAAGGCCATGAGCATACTAGGTCGTTCGTTTATTTTACGCTTTATATTGTAAATGTTCATAAACAATTTATACTTACTTCTATATTAAAAATGAAATTTCGTAACTATGTAAACCAATCTTAAATAACTCGACCAATATAATCACTTTGTTATTGTCCCATCCACATATTTAACGCTTTACACTCTATAAAAAGAAATGCAGGCCAATATCCCATGAAGGGAAAGTTAATCGGTGGATAGGATTAAAAAAGAAGATAGAAATATCTCCCCTCTAATACGTCTAATTATTTTTAATTCAGTTATCCGATGTATGGGACGCAGGCAACAGTTTTTACTGAAGTGAGCGCAGCGTATATAAAACATTTCGAAGCAGTTTTGTGTGAACACCATAAAGTCACTGGTTTCTAGAGTTTCAGTGCGACAGACAGTAGCAGTAGTTGAGCCCTGAAGATGTCCCATACGAGTGGGTACGAAACGTCAGCAGTTATACCAGACATGACATGGTTCCAGCCCGACGTTTCGTACCCACTCGTATGGGACACCTTTAAGGCTCAACTACTGCACTGAAACTGAAACGTCAGAAGAAGATAGTATGGACCACAACCGCGGAAGTCTGCGTACCAGGTTTTTAATAGCTTATTTAAGAAAATTGACACTTTAGAATAACAGGAGCGAATTGAGAAGACATAAATATTAGTTTAATTACAATTAAAAACACATCATGGGAACACAGTATCGCTTATTGAAGCACAATCTTTAAACCGTTCCTGTCCAATAAACATTGACATCTTTCTGGACCTGGTCACCTGGAAGGTGATTGAAGAAACTATTGATAAAATGGTACCAAAAGGACTCTTCGGATTGATAAAAGTATAATTTTAAGGATAACAGTGAAAATTGGATTTCATAATTAGACAATGATCCAAAACATTGAAGCAAACTGTGTAGCAAATGGTACTGCATTAACAGATTGGCCATCGCAATCCCCTGATGCCTACCCAGTTGAAAATGGTTTTATGAAGCAGAAACTTCTCGGAAAACATTTATATAAAATTTCCTAATTGTCTCACAATATAAAGAAGATAAGGCGATCATTACTTAAGAATTATGCGGGAAATTTGGTCGCAAGTACAGGAAATCGCTGTGACGCTATCCTTAAACATAATGAGGATTGTACACCATATTAAATATTAACGTATTAATATAAAATGCACTTTTTATCAATAATAGAGACATACAATCAAACAGACAAAATTGGAATAGAAAATCACTTAGGGGTTTATAAACTAATGTATCATGCGATAAGCATTCTCAAAGCCATTCACTTCATAACTATGAAGCTGATTGGGTAAAAAAGTTCCGATTTATGTACATAGAGCATAAAATAAAAATGTATAAACTGAGCACATGCCTTTCCGATCTTAATGATAATCCATATCTTCACATCATCCAACAGCTTTACTAATTTATGTAACTTTGACTGTCGGCATTTACCTTAAACGAGAAATTAAGCCACGAAAAACCTTCCTGGACAACAGCCATCGAGTTTCCATTCCAAAACCTCTAACGCACTAAACCAGTAATTTACCACTGAATGCTCAGCAGTCATGATGAAGAAGACATTTAGGAAAAATAATCGACAGTTTACACCCTTACAAGATCAAATTAACTCAAGAACTGAAGCCTCTTGATCATTCGAAGCGTCGAAACTTTTCCTTTTGGGTACTGCTAAGTTTTAAAAAAATCCCGAATTTCATCGAAAGACCATCTTCAGCGATGAATCTCATTTTTGCCTTTATTAATAGGCAAAATATCCGTTTTTTTTGGACAACAACAAACCCACATGTGCTTCAAGATACTCCATTACAATCACAAAAATGACCGTGTGGTGTGAATAGACCATATTTTTTCGTCGATGAAAATGAACGCCATGTTACGGTCAATGTAGTTCGCTGTCGTGCTTTGTCGGAATTGGATGGACTTGACATCAGTGATATGTGATTCCAACAAGATGGTGCCACATGCCACACAGCTGATCAAACAATTGATCTATTTAGGGACAAGTTCAGTAATCGTGTAACCTCGAGAAATGGTCCGGTCGAGTAGCTACCTCGCTCATACGATTTAACGTTGAATTTCTTTATATGGAGTTATGTTAAATCGTTGGTTTATGCTGACAAGCCAACAACGTTAGAAGAGCTCAGGGACAATATCGAACGCAAAATTGCCAACGTTCCGGCCGTTATGTATGAAAGAGTGGTTGAAAATTGACTCCAAAGAATCGATCGCTGCAAACGTGCTCGCGTTGGTCATATGAACGAGATCGAATTCCATAGTTAAATAAAAAATGTATACTGCACCTGGAATAAATTTTAGCCCAATATCTCAATTATTCTGTTTTATTTAAATACAAAATTCTTATGTCCTTATTGAAAAAACTCCTACATAAATGCTATAAAAGATTTTCCAATTTAAGTCATGACGCGTTTAATTAAAAAATTATTAATACATAATTTTGTATAGAAAAATAACTACATTAACCAACCCTGTATATTACATTTTCCAAAATAATCTTGTGATATACAGGTACATAGATTTTGATAATACAAGGTGCTGATAAGCAATAAATCCACTCCCACATGCAAACATGGAAGATGTTCACCTATGACTCATAACTGATTGTGTATATTGAAACGTTTTAGTGTCGTATTACTTACATATATAAACTTTACTTTAGTTACATATTTTTTAACTAACATTTTTAGAATCTCTTTATGGCACTTCTGCATTTTTTGATGCTACAATATAGGAACTCTAAATATTGTAAGTAAAATTTACATTTATATTGTATTGATATGAAAGAAATGACGATAATATATGAAAACAATTATTTATACTAAAATTTGGGTTAGGTAATTTATATACGTAGACACTCTAAATTATTTCTGATATTGCACTTGTTTTTATAATATTATCAAGTTCTTTATATGTGCGAGAGTTAAGTAGAATGTAGATTAGATACACATCGTACGCGAGCTGTGAAGAGAAAAACAAAGAAGACAGCTATTACAGAATTATATGTACCTGTAATACTGGATACACACAATGAAGTCATTTTAAAAAGACTTCTTTATATTTGTCTACCCTTGAACGCTTGATTAAACAATAGTTGGAGATTTAAGTTAGGTTATGTATGGTTAGATATTATTGTGAGCATTATTTTGCAGTAGCGTATCTTCTACTAAAGCTTCTTCTAAATCCATTCCATAAAGAAAATTTAATAAGTAAATCATCAAATACATCTTCTACTAAAGCTTCTTCTAAATCCATTCCATAAAGAAAATTTAATAAATAAATCATCAAATACATCTTCTACTAAAGCTTCTTCTAAATCCATTCCATAAAGAAAATTTAAGTATATCGCCACATGGTCTGTTGCTTTAAACGTTTTATAAAAATCTGTTTGAATTAGATGTTAGTAAGATTGTTTGAAAAGTTTGCAGGAACTTCAACAAAAAAAAAAAAATTGAGTAATTTATCAAAGTAATATAAGCACTTATATTCAATAATATTTTATCATTAAGCAGAAAATTTAATTTGGTAGCATGTATTCTTGGAAAAATATCGTTTAATTAAAAATAATCTAAATGCTTTTTCTTCCATTGTTAGGTACAGAAGACAAAATCTGGCACATTATGATACTTTCATTTACGATAGCATTCAATACTTTGCTAATGCAAAGATTGACCGAGATTTTGTTTCTTATTTTAAAACTGTTTTGTGAACACCAATCTGCACGCAATGTAAACTTTAAAGTAGAGGTTTCCAAAAATAATGTAGATATTTGCTTTGTAATTCAAACAAAGCAGAGAAATCGATTGCGACGATTAATATCTCTCCGCCTATATAACGCAACATATTTTCGACCTAATCTTGTCTTGTACTGTTTTCTCTCATGAATGGAAATTGTCAAAAATTACATTAACTTTCAAGTCAGGTGACAAAAATCTTAGCAAATTACAGACCGGTTTCTATGCCTACAATTATGAAAATATTTGAGCAAATTCTGCTTGGCATGATATATGGTCAAGGTAAAAATAGAGCAGCAGAATCTTTCAGAATAAGTAACGAGGATTTCAGATTAAACTGTATTTACAACGGACTGTACGATCGCAAATGTGCTGCAAACTCCAAAATATAAAATCAGTTTAGAACAAGGGGTTTACGAAATCCCATGCGCAATGTACTCTGCCAGCTACATAGGGCAAACAAACGTAGAATAAACATACCACGAGGCGTATACGCAAGATCGGTCGCCAAATAGGAAAAAAACGTCGTTGCTATACCAACATAAAGCAGCCACGGGACATGATATCGACTTCGACGGGACGAAGATGTTAGCATTTTGGCGATGTCACACGCAGTAAGAGGAACAGTATTCGACAGAGAGCATCGTCTGAAGATGGTAAATGAGATATTACCGAATTATCGCACCGATCCTTTATAGGACAAAAGCATACCTACGCGAAAGAAATCCGAAACCACGCGAAAATTTGCGTACATATATATATATATATATATATATATATATATATATCATTTCGATAATAACACCCATCAGGATACCAGGAGCGTATAACTTGTTGACAATCCCTTGTCAACAAAGCCAGACTATCTGTGTGGCTTTCTTGTCAGTAGTTTCCATTAACTATGCTTTATTTGGCATTTAGCCGTGTTTATATACACACAACATTGTTTGCCTGGTCAACAGATGTACTGTTGAACGGTGGTTAAAGCGATATAAGTGCTGCCACTTCTGTCTGAAAAATTAACAATCAACCCTGTATCAGCTCCAGTGATGTGGAGGTCTAGCGCTTCACATTGCTGGAGTGCTTCAGGAAAGATTCAAGTAGGATGTTTTTAACGCCTTCTTCGAAGTCGTTCAAAAGTGTGCATTTAGTAACTTTTATTTCTTTTTTACTTCGAAAATCGTCACTGCGAAACAAATCGACGACAATGGTGAAATGTGAAGAAGAAGAAAAGAAATTATAAAGTAACTCAAAGATAAGCAATAGGCTTCTATAATTAGACGATAGAGAAGGCTCCTATAGTAACAACTGCATCAAAAACTGAATTCGTGTTATTAGTTTTTGGCGAACATTTAGTCGAATATAAATTATATGAATTCATTAGACTTTTACATCTTTATTTTAGGAACAAACCTTGTATATTTTTATTAATTTAATACTTCACATTTGTAGATACGTTTACATTTGATACGTAATACGTTTACTGTTTACTTACTAAAGTACATATTTTTGTAAATTTAAATTAATTCTCTGTTTATCAGACGCATATTACACAGTCTCTGTATCAGTAAGGTTCATCTACTTTGTATAGCAACTTTTCTCTGTCCCTGTCTGTCTCAATCTATATGCAGCTGAAAGTGAAGATAAAAGTTTTTCAAATTATGTTACGATTATGGGACATTGAGACGTAATTATTTCTTGTAATTCACTTTTCAGCACTAATACTTTCAAAACACTATCTTGCGAACTTATCACTGTGATTTTGTAAATTTATTTAAAGTTCAGTTAATTAGAAAATGTTTAAGACGAAGTAAATCAATAACTTTTTTTAAAACTAAATATCAAATCCATTGAAATATATTGTCGCACTCCAACAATGAAAAAGATATTATTGACAGGAAGCTACGAGGGCGGATTAGTAATTAGTGAAACAAGAAAACACAAATTTCTTGGCAGAATTCATTTTGTTTTTCAACGTATTGTCCTTATAACTCATTGCATTTAGTTCACCAATATTCAAGTCCTTTTATTCCTTCAGAAAAGTAAACTTTATTCAGCTATTCGAAATATGCATTAGTTTCAGTGATTACCTCCTTACTTGAAACAAATCTCTTGCTATCGAGACAAGTTATCAGGTTGGAAAAAATGAAAAAGTCTGAGAAGGCCAAATCCTATGAATAAGCTGGATTCAGAAGCAGTCGAAATTTAATTCATGTCTTCTTGCCACTAAAACAGTCAAAGTGTTAATACGAAAAAGCATTCGCTTTATGTATCGTAATGCTTATGCAAAAAGAATTCTTGCCATTCGACTGTTATTGTCTTACCATTTTGAAGACAATCAATAAGAAGTTCCAAAAGACAGCAACCATAATCTTCCCTGTTCAGCGGACAGTTTTTACTTTCTCTGAAGTATTTATGCTAATCTCAGTCCATTGCTTCATTTCGTGAATACGGGTTTGCTAAATTTTCGTTATATAAGACAAAAATGTTCAGAATAACAACCTCATTGCTTTTCAAAATATTGCAATTAATTATCTACGAGGGCGGATCAATAGTGATGAGCCTAAACAAAAAACAAACATTTCAGGAAAAAATATTTTGTTTTTCCACGTATTCTTGTATCTTTCTTTGCCTTTTAGTAGATAATCGATCAAAATCCCATTGTAGTTCCAAAAGGCAGTAGCCGTAGCATTTCCGTTTAAGTGTTTCCGTTTTGAGAATTTCAAGATTTCTTCAACCATTACTATTCAGCGCCAAAATTCTTTCGGATCATGTCTTCACCAAATTGAGAGCTGAAATACATTCTCATTCGCGTTTGTAGTCTACAATTAAAAACGCGACACCCATTTTGCACATTATTTTTTCTTCGATACTTCATGTAATTTTATTAGACAGTAATCTTAGCAGTGTTCATCAAGTATATTAGTCCGACTACGCTTATACTCATTTTCTATCCAAGTAACGAGCTTTCCTACGATTGAATTGAACGCCAACTTTGACAGTTATGTATTGTAGGATTGCCAAATTGAAAAACAAATAACATTTTTTATTAGTGCCGCCTTCTTTCGCCAGGCTCACTAATTACTGATCCGCCCTCGTAGTACACTTATTACAAACTGGTAAATAGTTTGATACTTTGAATTTTCTACCATTTCGCTTATCTAATCTCTATCACACTTATCTCATATTTTTGTAAATAGAGTATGTGTAATACCTATAATGTTAATTATAGTATTTCTATCCATTTTTATTTGATAAATATAAATAAGATAGTTAAAAATATGTGCAATTCCCACAAGCTTAAAAACCGTTGTCACATTGTGCGCCAACTTAATACTTTTCTTTTTCCTTTGAAGTTCTCAATGTATTTATATTTGAAAGAATGACAAATATACAATATTTATTTGGTTGTTTTTGTTCTCCAGTTTTTCCAAATGTACCTTCCCAACCAGGAATGCCGTGCCAAGGAGAAGACAGTAAGTTTTCTTTATTTTAATTTAGTTTGTACAATTTGCTGTTATCGGAATTTGTAGTACTTTTTTGTTTTGCAAGACGAACTAAATAAAAGTAATACATATAATCAGTTTTAGTTTACAGAGAAGAGTTTTGTACACTCTAGAATAAATGCCTTACAAACATGTTCCAAATTTATTAATATCTAAAAGCTAATTTTTTAAATACTATCGTCTGCCATTAAATTAGAAAAAGCCACAATATGTATTCCAAAAAGTACAGTTACCAATATGAAATTGCATCTTAATACTAGTTTTAATAGAGTTCGGTATACAATATTACTCATTGGAATCACCCGATTTATTGTAGTACGTGTGTTCTGAGAGAATTTTTCTATTCAAACAACTTGGAATATATTCTCATTATTACGATAAAGATAAAATGTTATGACATTAAATCAATTAATAAAATTTTGTGCGACGTTTCAAATATATCGTACGTTTGAAGTAAAGTTTTTTTTTGAATGAATCTAGAGTTATTGACATTAAGACATGGATTCCACTGTTACACTAATCTAAAGATTTCCCACTGTTAAAAATCCGGCGACCATTTGCGCAATTATTCCATAACAACAAACTCCTCAACCTCAACATACGAATTGAACCGCTGTCCTTTAAATGGAGTAAATGTATGAAAATTGGAACTATAAGTTATCGATTCTAAGACTTCCAAAGCATGCAAGCAAACGATCTTCAAGCTGTAGACAAACATTATGATGCAATGGATAAAAGCACACTATAATTGGGTTAAATAATGTAAAATTTATTGCGAATATGAAATTGGAGAAAAATAAATATAAATAATTATTTTACTGGTTTTAGATTATAAAATATTTCCAAGAAAATTATATTTGCAAGTTTCTAACAATTTATAATCAGTGACGAAACTAAAATATGTAAAAGAGGTCATAGACGTTTACACTATATATCTTTGAAGACCTACAATGAAGACATGGTTTAGCATATAGTCCCATATGTTAAGATTTTGGATAAGTTTTAAGATTATATACCGTATTAGAGAAAAAATTAGGAAGTATAGCACTTCATATATAAATTGTATAAATGCAGTTGGAAGCGTCCAAACTTATTCTTCATACAATCATTCCTACTTTGTAGCGAAGCGTGCGTTTCATACTCACTTCGGAATTCAGCCTAGGATACTGTTTCTTGGCCGGAAATCAATTGTTTTATATATAGAGCTTCGGAACAATCGGAAGTGTGATAAAAAAGTTGTAAAGAAGGCGATTTTGAGGAAGATAATCAAGAATTTACTGTCAATTCACAATGGTATGTGGACATGATACAAACCTTCTTCGAACTAGCTTTTGAATGCACCTAGGAAATATTATTAGGATACCGCGACCCACACAGTTTCGACGATTTATTTTGATTCGAGATAACAACCCAGGAGTGGCGCATACGTCTGATATAATGCTTTGTGATTTTCTATGAAGATCCTGCAAAGCAAATATTTTTAAATATCGCTTCCCAATCCTGCTTTCATTGAAGAAGTTTATTCAGCCTGGAACTTTAGAAATCGGTTGCACCACCACCTTAAAGATATTTTGTTTGGAATTATATGATTTGAAACTTAAAATTATGTTCTTTCATTAGCAAAAAATAGATATTGTCTATCAGCGGCACTTCTTTTTTATTCGCCTATAGTACCTTTCTTGACTGTTTCGTTGTCTCCGAACTTGATACCGCGCAAAAACTATTCGAGTGAACCTAACAGGTAGAAATTAAACAAGATATGTTCGAGACTATAACATGGATGTGGTAACACCTCCAAACCTAGTCTTTCAATGATCTCCCTAACTTCTGAACGGTATAGGGTCTAGTATTGTCGTCACCTTTGGAGAAAGTGCCCCGGCGTTTTGTCCTTATTGCAGGTTTTGCTTTATGTTGAAACATGTTATTCTCTTAAATAGTCACATAAAATGTGTTGTGAGAGTCCCAGATTTTGATTTCAGTTTATAGGGTTAAATCCGCGTTTAATTGCAGATTACAAATCTATCTAGAAATTCATCACTTTCCTTTAAATATTGTTATTTAAGTTGAGAACAATTGCGAACACGGGCTTCTTTATGAATTTGAGTCAACTGTTTTGAACTCTCTATTACGTTTTGCGATAATTCAGCTTATCATGGATGACCGAATGCAGCATTAACATTACACAAATCAGCACTTGTCGCATTGTCATCGTGAATAAGGTTATTTATGCGATTTGGCAGTGCATCAGTCAAGACATCATCCGGTCGTATAGAACGATGAATATTGGTAACACTTGTCCCGCCCCTATTTAAGCCATTTATCCACGTTTCCTCAACTTAAACACTTTTCATCGTACTATCCCCCTTTCTCGAGTAAGTTTCGTCGGTTTTACACCTTGTTCTTCCGAGCAACATGCTTCGAGATTAACTGGCATTTTGAAATGAGCAAAAGTGGTTATATTTGTATATAATTATTCGCTTATACAATGTTAAACTGAAAAATTCTAATTTTTACCGCTTTCTACATCGTATATACATACGTTGCAGACATTTTTGAAACAACAAGAAATTTTAAAAAAGCGTATATGCGATATAAAGATGTAATTTTTCAGGTTATATTTGTTTTTATTTCTTTCAAACAGGTGATTGGATTTATCCCGAAAATTATTAACTTGACCGTTAGAGTTTCATCTAATAATGTTTAGTGTTTTTTCCGCTATTGCTGTTTGTCTTATTACTTATTGAGTGTTCCTTATACATTGCCAAACAAATTCATCTGCCTTGCTCTAATCGCTTTGAAGTCCTAAATTACTCTTCAGTACGGTATACTACTGTGGGCAAAAAATAATAAGACTTTTTAATTTAAATTTCGCGCGAAAACCCATTCGTCGAAATATTTTTTTTTCTAGGTTGGTATGGCTGTCAGTGACATCTGTGCCAAACGTCACATCAAAATAATCATTAGTGTTTAGAATACGCTTGTCTTTCTGAAGTACAAAAAGTGCATTCGGCGATTTTTACAATGAGTGAAATTATTCAACAAAGAAGTTTCATTAAATTTTGTGTACGGAATCAAATTTCTGGTGCCGAAACGTTCAGAATGTTGCAGAAGGCCTTCCGTGATAATTGTTTGTCGCGAGCAAATGTGTTTGATTAGTACAAATTATTCAAAGGGTGCCGAAAACACGTTGATGACGAACCACGTCCAGGACGGCCATCAACATCAACTGATGATCAACACGTTAATAGAATCAAGGAATTGGTGCTTGAGAATCGACGATTAACAGTCAGAGACCTTACTGGCATCGTTGGAATATCCGAAGAATCAGTGAAAACCATTTTGAAAGATCATTTGGGCCTAAGAAAAGTGAAAGCACGATTTGTTCCAAAATCACTCAATTTTTTCGAAAAACAGCGTCGCGTTGACGTCTGTGAAACAATGCTTTCCGACTATCAAGACAAAATGAAAGGCATCATAACTGGAGATGAGACTTAGATCTACGCTTATGACCCGGAAACAGGCGATCAATCGGCCGAATATCGTATCAAAGGTGAGCCGAAGCCCAAAAAACCACGTCAAAGCAAGTCAAAAATCAAGGTTATGTTGACAGTTTTCTTCGATTATCGAGGTGTGGTGCACTCCGAATTCCTTCCGACCGGCCAAACTGTCAACAAAGAATACTATTTGAGTGTTATGCATCGTTTGCGCAATGCTATTCGTAAAAAGAGGCCAGAATTATGGGCCGACAACTCTTGGTTTTTGCACCACGATAATGCACCGTCGCATACTGCATTAATTCTTCGTGAGTTTTTCGCCAAATTTTCAACCAATATCGTGCCGCAACCACCGTATTCACCTGATTTAGCTCCGTGAGATTTCTGGCTATTCAGCGAACTCAAACGACCGCTCCGGGGAAACCGTTTTGAGTCAATTGAAGACATTAAACGTGAAACGCTACGCGCATTGAAGGCTATTCCTGAAATTGACTTTAACAACTATTTCGAGAATTGGAAGAAACGTTGGCACAAGTGTATTGGGGCCAGGGGGGATTACTTTGATTGGGACGAAATAGATTTGGAAGAATAAATTAAGAATTTAAAAATTATGAACAAAGTCGTACTATTTTTTGCCCACAGTAGTATTAATACATGGAAATATTCATTATTACAGGGCTAAGTTTGCGGAAGATTATCGAAGTGCCAATAAATTTGGTATAGTGTGGAATCGCCTGGAAATTCATATTAATTCGATCGAAAGTGTGTGAAATACTTACAAAGAGGATTATATCAGAGAAATCTATTGGAAAACTTTTGATCTGAAGAAATGGAAACAGCTTGAACAATGAAGCAATAAAATGCAATGTAAGGATAATATAAAAACGTATTACAAAGAGCACCTGCTGTTAAAATGGAGTCGAATGTACCAAATGAATGAATTTGTTTGGTTTCGCATTTCTATGTTTCTTAACAAGATAATTGTTAAGAATACATTCTTGTATGGCAGCTTAATTTTAAAATAATTTTTTGGTTCTAATTTAGTACACGATGATAATAAGCGAACTTTGTACTGGCGGTAAATGTGCTTTCTCTCTTTAAATAATAAAAATTCTTTAATATATTTAGCAAATACATTTTACTAACAAAGCTCAATCATTATTAATGAATATGCATTCGTTAAAACTAATTGCGTATATGTAAAACTTGACCCGTTAGTCAATTGAAATCAAATATGAACTAATTGGAAAAATAGAACGGAAATATGTAGACCCACACACTGTGTAAAGTACGAAAATATCTAAACCTTTACAATCGCTGTTTTAAAAATTGTTTTGCTTATGAATTGATTGATATTTTTTGCTTTTTTGGTATAGCAAGGTATAAATGCTTTTAATGTGATTCGAATTCAAATAAATTTGTTCAATTATGCTTTTATTTGTGATCGGTGAACATAAATTTAACCACCTAAATGAGGCTATACACTTCCGGCCATAAATGACGGATCACTCGTATAATGATACGTCGCTCTGTCTCTTTACCAGCTTTGCTGACCGTTATTATTAGAACAGCTGTTGACATATATGTTTCTGGGAAGTCTACAAGAAATACTTGTATATATGATAGATAACTTTCTTCAATTACATATTTTAAAGAATTTATCAATTGTTAATATATTCACTGCAACAATTTTTATTTATGACTCTTTATTATATATACAAAGTTGTTTCAAGAAACAGTCTATATTTATGGATTCTCCAAGCAAGTTGTAATACTCGTACTCGAAAATTATTTAAAGTAAAATTGTTTAAGATGTCAAAATAATAAGAATTGAATTCAGAATCTCATGGTGGCTTAGCAAATTTCTGATCACGAGAAGTTAGAAAGATGCTTGATTAATGCATAGGAGAATCCAAGGAACTTAGAAATAAAATACATCAACTGAGACTTAAAATAAAACACTTGAATTACGCAACGATTGTTTTACAAACATATTCACCTTTAACATTATTACATTTGGACCAGCGGTACTGGAGGCCATTATACCAATTTTATAATCATCAACATCAAGGTCGTCAAAATACTGCCCTACTTCTGCAATAATTTCGTCGTTATTCTTGGATTTCCTTCTGACGAAAAACAGCTTGAGTTTTTGGAGTAAATGGAAGGCTAGATCCAGTGAATAGGGTGGTTGTAGCACAACCTGGAATTGTAATTCATTCAATTTTTCCCTAACAATGCGTTTGATGTGTAACGGTGGTATGTCATAGTGGAATACCGCTTTCTTTCGAGTGATTCCTGCTATTTTTCAGTAATGACAACTTCCACTTTGTCTGGAAAGGTAGAGGTATGTGTCTCGTTGATATTTTGATTTGCGAGATATTCGATATGAAGTATCCCCTTCAAATACCAAAGTATCTTGACCATTACCTTTCCAACTGAAAGAAACGTCTTAGCTTTTTTTTGCTGAAGGATTGCCACTGTCTTCACTGCCGAGATTGCCGTTTCGATTTCAGCACGTAGTAATGGGGCCAAGTTTCATTGCAACGCAATAAATCTATTTGATTAACATTAAAGAGGTTCAAACTGTTGTTAGAAGTTCACGCTCCTTCACGTTTTTGATCTGTATTCAGTAAACGCGGTATCCATTGTATTTCTCAAGGGAATCATGGTTCGACATTCATAAAATTTCTTCTTATTACAGAAATACAGCTGAACCTAGTGTGACTTGCCATTATTATTATTAAACTTTTCACCATTCCATACAAAATTATCTGCTTTTCATCGCAGCAGCAAAACAACCAGGTGCGATTCGATATCCTCATTATTAAAAGTTTTACCATTCTAGAAGCTTTGCAAAGAAATAAATATGATCTGATTGTGAGAGGTCACAATATAGTAGCACATCCCAACCAAAAACTGATAACTTCTGTCGAACGACCAAAGATAGCGCGTTGGTTCGCATTAGAACAATAACTTTACTATTTGTCAATTCTGGTCATTTTTTTGTGAATTATATTGATTAGTTGTTAAATATGCACCTGAATTGATTGATTGAATGGTAAAATTTTAAAAAAGGCAATTGCTTTGTAGTTCCATTAAATTAATTGCAGAACTTTGGATGTTGTTGTGCTGGTTCCTCTTGCTTCTTCCGATCTTTTTCGATTAGAATTAGTGCAAAAAAACTATTTTCATCGCCTATTATCAATCGTCTCAAAGTGGACCATTTTCGTTAATGTTTCATAACCAAATCGTAAATATTAATGCGTTATAATAAGTTCATAAAGAACCCATAAATCGAATTTTTCTGCACAACCAAGTTATTTTAAACGCTTTTGAATGCATATACGAGGGAGCGTTTTTATATTCGCGGAATGGGGGACAAGGGGTGGAAATAAAAAAACCAAATTATTTTTCTTTTTCAATGTATTCACCTGCAAGACGGATACATTTTTCACATCTTTCAATTAATTTATTTATACCCTCATAAAAAAATGATTTCTCTTTATCTGCAAAATACGCCGAAATTGCCTCCTTGACTTCATCATCGGCAGTAATTCTTTACCCCGCAGCTCTTTTTTCATTTTCGGAAACAGGTAATAATCTCTCGGGGCCAGGTCTGGGCTGTAGGGTGGGTGATTCACAATTTCGAAGCCCACCTTATGCAGGGCAGCTAACGCAACGCGGCTCTTGTTGACGGGCGCGTTGTCGTGAAAAAGCAGAACACCTTTTGTCAGTTTTCCCCGTCTTTTCTCTTTAATGGCTTCTTTTAGTCGCTCTAATATTGAAGCGTAATATTCTCCGGTTATAGAAACACCTTTATCTTTATAATCAATCAACAATATTCCTTCCGAGTCCCAAAATACCGTTGCCATGAGTTTCCCAGCTGATTGTGACACTTTAAATTTCTTGGGAGGTGCTGTGCCCTTTTTATGCCACTGCATGGAGTCTTGTTTGGACTCAGGTTCATAATGATGAACCCAAGTTTCGTCTCCAGTAACAATTCCACTCAATACACCATCCTTGTCTTCATTACAGAGGTCCAAAAATGCACGCGGACACTCTACGCGCTGTTGTTTTTGCGGCGGCGTGAGCATTCTCGGCACCCATCTTGCGCTGACCTTAGACATGCCGAGATGATCGTTTAGGATTTTAAAAATTGTTGTATCGGATACTCCAACCATTTCTGCGAGTTGTTTCTTCTTTAGTCGAGCATCTTCGAGTACAATTTGTTCAACTTTTTGGATAAGTGCTGGCGTGGTCACCTCAATGCTCCTGCCCGGCCTCGGGTCGTCTTCAAGGGATTCCCTTCCTTGTTTAAATAAACTATGCCACTTGTACACCATGGTTTTTCCTGGACAAGAGTCGCCGTAAACCAATGACATCTCATTCATTATGGTCGCGACTGATTTTCCTTGCCTGGTAAGGAACTTTATAACGGCACGATATTCGATTTTTTTCATATTTCACTTTTCACTCCTGATTATGTTACTTGGTTGACGATAGCTCAAAGACTAACTGTCTAATAACAATGAAACTTCGTATTTATACTAATCATGAGTCGCTGCACAGGCCACGCCCCCAATGCGCCTACTCGCCCCTCTACAACCCGCTCATTCCGCGAATATAAAAACGCTCCCTCGTATGTATATGATATATCGAACTTCTCAAGCAGTCTCACGTATAATACTATGGCGATTTGAATGTTACTTATGTTTGAGTAAAAACGTAGCTAAAGAAGTGTATCAATAAAATTCACAATTCCTTATTTGCAAACCCAATTTATTTGGATATTTACCCAAATAAATTGTATTATTGGACTTCATGGACTTCTTACAGAAACGTGTTCAATATTTTCTCTTTCATTTACTATAATAAAATCCTAAATAGAAATTGTAAAATTGAAAAACAAATAAATATTCACTATTAAAATTTTATTTAGTTCGTCTTTTATTTTGATTATTTTATTGTAAAATTAAAGTATGCACCAAAAAGTACATTTAATGCACAATGTGGACTAACGTTTAGTAAGTAGTGTTTAGAAAATAAGTGTAGAAACACTTTCCAGGACATTATGTGACATATTTGTATAAAGCATAGATAGATTCACGTAAACAGTACATTAAATTTTGTTGTAGTCAACCTTTGCATCGGGTATTTTTCTAAGAGCTTTAGAACTTTAAATGATAATACAAGACAGAAATATTGTTGGAATGAAATTTCTTTTATTATAATCTGGTAGACAATTTCATGGCATTTATTTTTTAAATATGATTTCCGGCATATGTCCGCCGCGGCTACGAGTTACATAGTCCATTCGATCAGTCCAATTATTGGCTTCTTTTTCCAATAAATCTGGCCGTATGGCGTCAATGGTGGCTTGAATATTGGCTTCCAATGCTTGAAGTGTTGCTGGTTTATCGGCATAAACCAATGACTTAACATAGCCCCATAGAAAGTAATCCAGAGGCGTTAAATCGCACGAACGAGGGGGTCAGTGAACAGGACCACTTTTGGAAATAAAGTTGTAGTTGTCACCAAATTGATTTTGCAATTAATCGATTGTTAAGCGCGCTGTATAGTAAGTTGCGCTGTGCCGTCTTGTTGGAACCAAATGTCGTTGGTGTTTAGCTGATTAATTTTTGGAAACAAAAACTCAGTCAGCATGGCTTGATAACGCTCACCATTCACCGTAACGGCAGTTCCTTCCTCATTTCGAAAGAAATAAGGATCGATGATGCCGCCAGCGTGTAAACCTCGACCCTCAACAAACAGTCAATTTTAATGGATGTAATGGTGATTCGTTAACGGCCTGAGGATTGTCTTCGCTCCAAATATGGCAATTTTGTTTATTGACGTAACCATTTAACCAGAAATGAGCTTCATCACTAAACATAATTCTTTGATAAAAATGCTCATCTTCGGCCAGTTTCAAATGAGCCCAATCAGCAAAAATGCGACGCAAACGATGATCGTTTGGCTTCAATTCTTGCACGAGCTGTATTTTATAGGTACGTAAGCCAACATCCTTACGTAAAATTTTCCACGTAGTCGAAGGACAAAGGCCAACAAGTTGAGAACGACGACAAATCGACGTTTCGGCGTCTTCTTGAATATTTCGCGCTACAGCAGCAATATTCTCTTCGGTACGCACATTTCTTTGCTTGTTGGTGGTTTTGAATCGAGAAGAGTAAAATTAGTGCGAAAACGATCAATAGCTGTACTCAATCTCTTGATGCTGGTGGTCAATTGATCGTTATTCACACAGACTTTTCCCGTACATTTGATTATCAAAATCTGTCAAAAAAAGTTCATTTGGTATCGATAGATCATTGCTGAGGCTATTTCAATCTTACTTGTTCAATAGAGTCAATTATGTAAACTATAATGGGTTTAGGTCTCGACTTTTCTGTTTCAATTCGGGAGCACGGTAAGGGTCAAACCTTGGGCCACTATTATTTAATATGTTCATAAATGACCTTATTAAACCCATCGACTGTTTTGTATTAGCCTACACCGATGACATTAGTGTTTATTACAGGATTGACTCATTGTGTGCTGTTAACTTATTGCAAACAAAATTTATGATCGGTGCTTATGCAATATCTTAAAGCTAAACGCAGATAAGTTCCTAGTGTCCTCTTCTAGAATTCAGTCTTGTTATGATCTTAACTATGTTGGGATTTCGCGTAGGTCTTTGATTAAAGGTGTTAGGTGTACTTCTAATATTTTAATACAACACTAATAATAATACAATAATATCCGGAACAAGAATAATAATATAAAGCAACAACAATAATAATATTCCATGTTATTTACGTTAAAACATTTTGATTGTTATTCGCACAAACCGAAGACACACCACGTGTTCACACTTTCCACTTCTAACACGTGGGTGTGACATATGACGAAACATTTATTTTTTCTGATCATGTCCTTAATGTGATGACTGCGGCTTCCAGATCTCTTGGATCTGTAATTCCTACATGCAGATATTTTGACAATATTCTTTTCCAAGCCCGAATATGCGTCCATAGCCTGGTAATGTCTATGGTGTTCAGACTAATCTCTTAAAGCGAATCTGGCATAAATTTTTGAAATATCTTTCAGTTAAACGGAACGGGGGATACCCTATGCGTGGAACTGATTATAAGTTGTTGATTCATCGGATTTGTTGCCAAATGTTGACTTTCTCATATCACGCCTAGCATCGAGATCGAATCACTTGATTCATGTCCCCATAACAAGAACATTTTGTTAGAGGCGCATGGTACATTCGGCACGGAATTTCAATCTTGGGACTGGATTGATTTACTTTGACATTTACATTTATAGATATACTTTGTAAGGGTATTTGATGTATTCTATAGATTTCAGTTATGTATTAACTATAGTAATTGTATTGTAATTTTATTGTTTCTTGTCCACTTCTGAATTTCATATGTTGGATATTTCATAAATTATTATTATTATCCATTCATAATTCTTTCTCTCTTGATTTTTAACATAAAGCGTGTTTCAAATTGCGCGGTTTTATCAATGTGATAGTAATATAGAAGCAGAGAAAAATTCTCCATTGTAAAGGCTGTTTTAAATTGCACGGGTGTTTTTAAGAATAAATAAAATATAGGTGGCGCACTGAATTTGTCTGGGTATGTGGGCATTTAAAAAGTGTGATGTATGACATTTATAAAAATGACTTCGTACACGGTACAACAACGCGTTCAAATAGTTCAATAATTTTATGAAAATCAGCGTTCTGTGAAAAGAGTTTTTAGAAAATTACGTTAATTTTATGGTTTACATAATCGTCCATCTGAAAGCACTATTGGTCGAATTATTAAAAAATTTCAAGAGATCGGTTCCGTCGTGGAAGATCAAAATTGTGAAAAATACAGTCGTAGTGGTCGTTCACAAGAAAATATTGGTTTGGTTCGTGAAGGTGTTGCGGAAGATCCTGAAATGTCCAATAGACGACGTTCACAACAACTTGGACTTAGTGGATCAACAACATGGCGTATTTTACACAAGGATTTAGCTCTGAAGGCATATAATATTCAAATAACACAGGAACTGAAGCGATTAGATCATTTAAAACGTCGTTCATTTGTCAATTTCATCAATGAACAACCAGCTGATTTTTCTCAAAAAATAATGTTTTCCATTGAGGCACATTTTAAACTTGGTGGCTATGTCAATAAACAAAATTGCCGTATCTGGGGTGAGGAAAATCCACGAATTATTCATGAGAAACCTATGCATCTTAAACGAGTTACTGTTTGGTGTGCGTTATATACCTTACTTCTTTGAAAATGCTGCTGGTGAAGTTGTAACTGTCAATGTTGTTCGATATCGTCGAATGATAACCGAATTTTTATGTCCTGAATGAATAAAAATTGATCTAGAGCAGGTATGGGCAACCTTTAACATGTTGTGGGCCAAACTTTAATGTGCAAATACGTTCGCGGGCGGTGCTTAAAAGTAGTGCATTTTAAAATAGTGTTTTAAAGTAGTGTTCATAATTTTTAGCGATAGATATCAGACATGATGGTTTTTGAAAATGTTTCGCGGGCCGGTTGTTGCCCACATATGATCTAGAGGATACGTGGTTTCAACAAGATGACTCTACACGTCACTTTGCACACGAATCAATTGATTTATTGAGAGAAAAATTTCCTGGACGTGTAATCTCAAGAGACGGTGATGTTAATTGGCCACCAAGATCATGTGATTTGATACCGTTAGACTATTTTCCTTGGGGTTATGTGAAAAGTCAGGTTTATGAAAACAATTCACAATCAATTCCTGCTTTGAAAGATGAAATTATTCGTGTCATTGGTGAGATAGAACCTCAATTATGTCAAAATGTCATTGGAAATTTTAATAAAAGAGTGGAATCTGTGGAGCTGCAAGAAGGGGCCATTTGGCAGATATTATTTTTCGCATATAAATGTCATAACTGATACTTCAATTACCAATAAAAAGTTTTTGAAAGTGAACGCAAACTATGTGTTATTTATTCTTTAAACAAACCGCGAAATTTGAAACAGCCTTTATAATTTTGATAAATTTGAAAAAAGCAATTAAAAAAGATTATTAAAAAAAATAAAAGTACTAATAAACTAGATATTTTTAAAATTTATTACGCACGATTTTCATTTACAAGTTCGAATTTATCACTAGATTTAATTTTTTTGAAATTTTAAATAATTAATCTCAATAAAATGTTGATTAAAATTAAACAAAATTTAGCAGTCTTAACTCTTACTTATTACGCAATGCTTGTACTGCTATAAAATCGTCACATCATCTTGAGTAGGTCAATGCCGTTAAACTATCCAACAAAGTTGTTATTACATACAACAAAATAAGTATAGAAGTATTATAATTTTAAACTCTTTGTGCGTGTATTGCTTTCTAAATATTACACGTACACGTAAAAATATATTTAATTTTTACAAAATATTGAATAAACAAAGAACGGCGATATTAAATTGTGTTTTTGAAAGGTTTTATACAAATAAATCAAAAACGTAATTTTAATTCTTCGGACCTTGAAATGCAAGTAATGTCAATAACGAAATAACAGTCAATTATTAGCCACAATAACTGAGCGTTTTTCCTGTTGAAATGTATTTCAGTTCTCTTGTTATCGGCGTATGAATGAGAGTGCTGTGTGCCGCAGAAATGATAAACACTTACCACATGCGTTGTTTTTTCACGGGTGTGAAAGCTTTTTACATTGATGAATTTTTAAATGGCGACACGAAACACTTTCAATAGTGAATTGCCTACATTTTGAACAATGCGTTTAGTGTAATGACAGTAAAACATATATTAAGATGTTTAGGTATATTTTCATGTCTTGTTTAGGTACAATATAATACGCACTTTAATAATGTGCTTCTATTAACTTTCTTTTTAAAAAGATAGGTAAACATAACCTCTTTCGCAGATAATTAACAGGTTTAAATAGAAAATATACTGTTTATATTTGTTGCCAAAATTACGAGAAATTAATGTAGCCAAAAAGCCTTTTTTCATATGTTATGATGCTTAATCAAAATTATTAACCGATTATTAAGAGAATGTTAATTAATAATTGTTTGTTTTTAAGGGAGTATATACAGACGAGGTGCCAGAAGATGGAGAAAGCTGTACAGAGTTAATGGACATATATTTCAGGCCAAAAGGTTTAACAGGGTAAGCATTTTGAAATACTAAACTTAATAAGTAATATATTTTATATGCTTTAGAAAACGATATTCAAACTGAATTTTAAATCATTTTTACCAATAACACTTCATGTTATCATTTTTCTTGCATTTCAATGTAACAATGAAGCTATCGATATCCTACATTGTGAAACGTTTGCTTGACTATTGAAGTAGCAGAATTTTGGTAGTGTAGAAATTTAGAAATTCACATGTTTGTTTAAAGCCGTGACATTTCGGAAATTTGAATTGTTATTTCCTTCTTCAAACTTATATATTGTCAGAAAACATTTCATTTAAACCAAGACAATTAAAACCATACTCACAGCTCTTTGTTTAGATAACAAACTATACATTTAATGATATATCCATCTGGTTAATGTAGTATTTTTTTAACAAAAGCTTAATCATGAAAACGGTCCCCTGACTGACAGTAACACAAAACAGTTTAAAATTTCAACAAAATAATAAAGGAAGAAAGCCAATTAGATTGCTGAGAAACTAACAACATTCGATCAATATTTTTATAGAAAGATATTCAGTAAAGTCTGCCGTCTAGCAGTAAAGAGACTTTGACATCGCTTAAAAGTTGTTTCAGAAAATGGAATTCAACAAAATAAACTGTAATAGACATTTAAAATTTAAGAATAAATATTCAAATAAAAATAGAAGAAAGTCTAGCTTATTTGGCTCATATGGACGAAACCTTGGTGTAGAGAAAAGCTATACCTTGTCTCAGAATAAGGAGTGATTCAAATATCCCACTAAATCGCCGAACACAGCTTAAAAATGTAACTTAGCATAAAAATGAAACATAACCAGTTGTGAATGTAGTAGTTTGTCAACAATATTAATATTTTTCGTCATTATATAAAAATAAATGAAAAAAAATTCATTTTAATGGAAGTATGATTGTACAAACGTTACTTTTTGGATTAATATGCACAACCTATTCAAAATTAAGATTAAATATTATTAAAATAAATATTTCATGAAATTTTCTTTTCGATAGAAAAATATATACATTAGTGTCATAAATTATTGATATTAATATCAAATTTATTTGCGAAATTCATGATAAAATGTAAACTATTGTTAAAATTTACTATCAAACTCTATCAAAAATACAATGAAGATTATAAATATAGAAATATAAGGAGTACAATTAATCGGATTCACCATCTTTCGTCTAGGTACAATATTGGGCGACCCTCGATCTCTGTAATGTTTTATTGTTGTCGGATATTTTCTTCTATAAATATGTTATAACATGAACGATATTTTTATTAACACTTGAAATTAATGTGTTTCAAGGATCTGTGTAGAGTTGCTCGCTCGACTCACTTTTGGTATGGACTCATCTTTAGTTATTTCTCCCAATATTTTATTAAGTGTTGGAAGTTCGTTTTTAAAAAAGAAACTATGCACCATCTGCAGTACAGTACTTTTGACAGATTCATCAAGTTCTGGAAACCTTGAATGCCTGCCTACAGGTTCTTTAGGAGGGCTGACTTCACCTGTTTGTTTCTATTCTTGGATAATTCGGTATACAGTTAATTTGGCCAGCCCTACAATACGTTCCTTATAATATATTGTTATAGAAGTAATGCCTACAACTTAGTTAGCGTTTCAGAGATATTCGTTACAATTGGTGGAGTTTGCAGCGTTAACATTTTATATATGTATATTCAAAACTGTTTGTTTTTCTTCATGCGCACAGGTGTCCCAGTCATTCACGCTTTTTGAATGGTGATACTAACTGTTTGCTAGAACTTTGGTGATCACTCATTTTATTTTTGTATTTAAAAGTATAGATTTTATTAAATAATACAGAAAAATAAAGTAAAACAATGCAAAAATGTAATTAAACGTTTACAGGTTATGAAAAATGGCGGATATCTGGCATTCATTCATCCATATTAAACTTGCCTGTTCAAGAACAAATGAAATCCCTTAAAAATATGTACTATTTTAGGACAATATTTGAATCACTCCTTCTTATTCTGAGACAATATATAGTACCAATTGATATTTGAAAAATTTTAAACCAACAGTCATAATATTGTTACAGTTTCATTGCTACTCCTCGTAATTTAAGATTCATAAATACTTAATAATAATTTCAATAGTTCAGGATTTCTTGGCTATAATGTATACCGTGAACTATCAAATGAAACTTAAATTACGGTATAATTACACTATAACGCCTCAGCTTATAAAACTTACATTGTAATGTACGCCATCCATATAAGGGACTAATTTAGACATTTTTGAACAGCCTTTCTCTTCAGAAATATTCCCAGTGTAGTATATACATACACACACACACACATATATATATATATATATATATATATATATATATATATGTATGTATGTATATGTATATGTATATAATTTCTAAGTTGAAGAAACATTTAATAAGAATTCATACTTTTGAAAAAGAAATTGTAATTATTACTGTGAAAGAGTGGCACCTAGTATAAGAAAAAAATTTTTCCAGATACATCGAAACTTTTCTTCATCGTCGATACGTTAAATGTTTTAACCTTTTGGCATATCTTCTTGTAAGTTACCAACATACCGTTAACCATTACATTTTTATCTATATATACATACATATATAGGTGTTGAAAACCTTATATTTATTGAAAACATACAACAAGATCTCTCAAAAGATTAATACATTTGATGTATCAATGTTGAAGAGTTTCGATATCTCTGGAAAAAATTATTTTTCCTATCCTGCGTACCATTTCTTCACAGCAGTGATAACAATTTCTTCTTCAAAAGAATTAATTCCCAGTGAATGTTTCTTCAATTTAAAAAGAAATATCATTGAGGATATGTCTGAAGAAGAAAAAGATTGTTCAAAATTTCTAAGTTAGTACTTTACATTATATATATTAAAATAAAAGTTTTATAAGATGAGGCTAATGAAATTAACCCCCCAGAATAATTTTGTCGTTCTTTTTTCCCTTTAATTGCTTCACAAAATTCTAGTATAAAATCTGCACAATATTAATCGATGATAATGCGTCCATATAGGAAATAAAATAAATTGCTCTGAAATCTAAAAAAATTTGTCCGTGATCTTACCGGTGGAGCTTGGCCAAAGCAATAACAGTTATTACCAACTATAATACGTTAATTACTTACGACGATTAACCAAAAATGTCCATGTTTGTGTAATAATCTTCTTCGTGAAAATGAGCAAGTTTACAAGGCAAGCAAAGTCCAATCCATCCTTCACGAGTCTTAACTTTTTGGGCTGGACCACCCACCGGATTTAGCTTCGTTTAACATGTTTTTGTTTAGAAGCTTGATAAAGCGCCACCGAGAAAGTCATTTTGTAGACAACAATTAACCGAAAAAGAAGGTTGAAGCTTAACTTGAAGACAAACAGAAATCATTCTTCTCTGATGGAATAAAGTTGTTCCAGGACAGGTGGCGCAAGTGCGTTGAAGTTATGGAAGATTACGTTAAAAAAGAAAATTATCAATAAATTGTAGATCTTTAATTTCATTATTATGTACAAAACTTTTCTAGGGCCCCTCGTATGATTCACGTAGTAGGGGATAAAAAAAATCAATTTTTCTTGAAAATTTAGAAGTCAGTGCAATAAAATTAATGTAAAAAAAGAAATTCTATTTTTAACAAAACAATGACCATAAATATAGAACTCACGTAGTTAACATATTATTGCATAAGACGTCCCCTTAAATTCGGACATTAATCAGACAACAAAAACGATGGTTTGAATTAGATAAAAAACCACGAAAAATAAAGATTAGCAATCTAGAAACAAAAACATTGTGTGAAATGAACATGTAAATGATAACAAATTTAGTGTAACGAAAAATTAAACGTCGTTCCAGTAAAATGTATTCAAAACCTATAATTTAATTTGAAATTCCTTTGGTCTTATGTAAATTAATTTGGGTTCTTTTGGATTAATTTTTTAAAACTTGGTTAGAACCGATCTAATTTAATATTTTTATACATACATAAAAACGATGTGATTTATTATATGTAAAAGAATTCACCTGAAATGTTTTATAAAATGAAGCGATAATAAAAACGTCCAAAAACTTATTTTTGTTGTAAAGGGGACACGCTTTGATCTATGACCTAAATCACACCTATAACGTTTCCACCTGCGCCCCAACCTGACTCGCCTTCCCAAAATTTGAAATGAAATGGGCCATCGTGTAGTACATCAAATCAAAGCTTGTTTTCCAAAGAAAGTTCCATGATATTAAGAAAAATGTATTTAGAAATGTAAAATTAAAAGTTTGATTCAAAATAGTGTTTTATTACAAATATCGGGTATATTTTAAGAGCTTGAGAACTTTAAATGATAATACAAGACAGAAATATTGTTGGAATGAAATTTTTTTATTATAATCTGGTAGATAA
This sequence comes from Dermolepida albohirtum, assembly GCA_031893035.1. Lineage (NCBI taxonomy): Eukaryota > Metazoa > Arthropoda > Insecta > Coleoptera > Scarabaeidae > Dermolepida > Dermolepida albohirtum. The sequence goes on along the minus strand of JAVIWB010000263.1, from coordinate 14,068 downwards.
TTACATGGCATTTATTTTTTAAATATGATTTCCGGCATATGTCCGCCGTGGCTACGAGTTACATAGTCCATTCGATCAGTCCAATTTTTAACTACTTTTCCAATAAATCTGGCCGTATGGCGTCAATGGTGGCTTGAATATTGGCTACCAATGCTTCAAGAGTTGCTGGTTTGTTGGCATAAACCAATGACTTAACATAGCCCTATAAAAAGTAATCCAGAGGCGTTAAATCACACGAACGAGGGGGGGCAGTGAACAGGACCACTTCTGGAAATAAAGTTATCACCAAGTTGATTTTGCAATAAATCGATCGTTGAGCGCGCTGTATGGCAAGTTGCGCCGTCTTGTTGAAACCAAATATCGTCGATGTTTAGCTGATTAATTTTTGGAAACAAAAATTCAGTCAGCATGGCTCCCTCCTTATTTCGAAAGAAATAAGGACCGGTGATGCCGCCAGCGTGTAAACCGCACCAAACAGTCAATTTTAATAGATGTAATGGTGATTCGTTAACGGCTTGAGGATTGTCTTCGCTCCAAATATGGCAATTTCGCTTATTGACGTAACCATTTAACCAGAAATGAGCTTCATCAATTCTTTGATAAAAATGCTCATCTTCGGCCAGTTACAAATGAGCCCAATCAGCAAAAATGCGACACAAACGATGGTCGTTTGGCTTCAATTCTTGCACGAGCTGTATTTTATAGGCACGTAAGCCAAGATTCTTACGTAAAATTTTCCACATAGTCGATGGATAAAGGCCAACAAGTTGAGAACGACGACGAATCTACATTTCGGCGATTTCTTCAATACTTCGCGCTACAGCAGCAATATTCTCTTCGGTACGCACATTTCTTTGTCTTATTGATGGTTTTGAATCGAGAAGAGTAAAATTAGTGCGAAAACGATCAATGACTGTACGAATTGCTTGCTCACTAGGCCGATTATGTTGACCATAAAATGGATGAAGTGCTCTATGAACTTCGCGAACAGATTTATTTCTTTCAAAGTAAATTTCCACAATTTGGAAGCGTCGTTTTGGCGTTAAACGATTCATGATCACTTGCCAAACCTTACTGAACAGAAATGTCAACACAATTTGACATTATCAGCTATCGAATCAAAGTTATCGATATCGATAGTTCTCATGCAGCTTAAAAAACACCCATTAGAATAAACAAATCTGAAAAAAATATTCCTGTAATGAAGCTGGTTGTGAAATTTATGATTTATTTTTTGAAAACTTCTTTGTGCAATATTTCTACACTCGTTGACAATTCATTGATGCAAATTTTTTAAATCTGTTGGTTGAGACTTTTAAACTACTGACTTTGAATAGCCTCAAGGAAAAAGTCGAGATTTGTCAAATCCGATGATCGTGGAGGCCATTCAATCATTCCACGTCTATATATCCTCAATTAAGCCAGTTACAAATATTGGTAGTATAACACGATGAAGCATCCTGTTGAAAGAAAAGTTATTGTTCGTCGACCATTTGATTACTTTCTTTCTTCACCACGCATCTTTCTTAGCTATAAGAGGATCTTTTTTCAAGATATTCAAATAGCTATTTAGCACTATTTAGCATTTCGTTAATGAATATGGGTCCAACTACCTAGTATTCCTGACCAAATATTAATTTTTTGTTGTTTCTAATAGCGTGGTGATTTTCATCGCTCCAGTACACTATATTTATTCACATGCCCTTTTAAGTAAAAAGTGTACTTACCTCTTAAGCAAATGTTTTAAAAAAATTGATTTGCACTAATCATAGGAGTCATAATTTCTCAAAATTCTAGCCATTGGTATTAATCGTCCTCATTAAAATCTTGCATTATCTTCATTTTCTATGGGTGAAATGTATGGTATTGTGACTTTGAGTACCGATGAGTAAGAAAATTATGCTGCCACCTGACACAAAGAGCTAATTAGATTCATGGCAAAATTTCCAACTATTCCAGTCTCCATTTCTACTACCTCATTACCATGCCTTTTCCTGTTCGCTACTGATCCACTAAAATTTTTGCACAAGTTCTGGTACGTATTTATGTTCCTTATACTTGTCTGGATAAGAATATGGAGGAATAGTTACACCATTTTTCGAAAAACACTTCTGATGAAGTCCAATTGTGAAAAAAAAAACATTAAAACTGCCTAATTTTATTTCAAAGCCTACTTTGATTGTACTTTATTGTTCGTAACGTAATATAGATTTAACTTGGTAATTTTTAAGATGATAAATTAAAAGAAATATGCAAGTTATACGCCAACATAATAATATATAAGCTTTTATTTGAGGTACCACACGATAAGTCATCCTATTCCAAACTTTTTTGAGAGTATTTTGGTACTGGCATAGGTGTAATGTGTAATTCACAAGTCAAATCATGGTCTCCCTTACAATAAAAATAGATGGGTTTTAGGAAATGTTTGTTTCATTTTAGTTTCCGAAATATTTAAGGTGGAGCGACAAAATCACACAGTGTGTATATATGTACGCACAACGGAAACTTAAGAATATTACTTTTAGTATATTTTCAAGATACAAACGTTTCACAATGGCATATGTCGCATTTATTAAATGAGATTAATTTAAAGAGTCAAAGAATAAAAATCCATTATAAAGCGACTCTGTGCAAGGATAAAAATCTTGTCGTTACCATGCCTACACGCCAGCGAAACGCCGTAAGGCACCTTTTTCTCTATCTGAAAGATATATGACACAAGAAGACGATAAAGTGGCATTTTCAGTGTTCAAAATAGCACGTACTTTTTTAAGCTCTGAGTTGCGATATGACTAAATAATGCAGAACTAATTACTTCACAATGGCATATGTCGCATTTATTAAATGAGATTAATTTAAAGAGTCAAAGAATAAAAATCCATTATAAAGCGACTCTGTGCAAGGATAAAAATCTTGTCGTTACCATGCCTACACGCCAGCGAAACGCCGTAAGGCACCTTTTTCTCTATCTGAAAGATATATGACACAAGAAGACGATAAAGTGGCATTTTCAGTGTTCAAAATAGCACGTACTTTTTTAAGCTCTGAGTTGCGATATGACTAAATAATGCAGAACTAATTACTAATGCTGTCGGGTACGATTGACATCGAATATTCTAACCTTTTGTCCAGTCCATTAAGACAAACGGTCGTCAGACACCGATTGCCTAATGTCATTACTGCAACGGAATAATGTAGGACAAATTACTGTTCTCCGAAGTAAGGGGGTTCTAAACAGAATGCCCTGGAAATGTTCGTATTATTTGCTTGGTTTGACGACATCCAGTGTCTATTATTCAGATTTTAAATAGTAAAGACGTAAAAAGAAGGTATTCCCGTAAATTATTTAGAGATTAAAAAAGTTTAAAACAATTTCGTGCACGAAATAAGTACATAGACTTAAACAGGAATTATATTGAAAAATTAAATATAATAAAGAGAAACATTAATAAAAGAAAAAGCATTAGACAACTACCTTATGTGTACTTGGCAGTAAACAGTAATCGCAATTTCTTTAGGCATAGATATATAAAGTATTCTTTATATCATGGACATTATCGTTATACGAGGGTAGCCGTTTATATTTCGGGAATAACAAATAAAAAAAAAAATTTATTATCGAAAATAGTTTTATTGCACAGGATGCTATATCAGGGCTATATGGCGGATGGCTCATCAATTCAATGTTTTGCCCAGTCAAATATTCAATTGTTTGAACCGACCTGTGAGAGCCCGCATTGTCATGGTGAAGAAAGATCTGTCGATTTCAATTTGTTTTCCTTATTTCTTCAAAAACTTTTGGCAAACAAATAGTTGTGTACCATTCAGAATTGACCGTTCTACAACTCTCTAAAAGGTACGGTTGCAACGTGACAGGTTTTTCCAAAAAAACAGGCGACCATTTGTTTTGATGTGCTTCGAGCGCGAACAACTTTTGTTAGTTTTGGCTCATCTTGGAACACCCAGACATGCGACTGCTGTTTACCACCGGGCTCATATGTGTAGATCCAAAATTCATCATCTGTGACGACTTTATAAATGTTCTTTGAAGCACCGCCATTGTATTTTTTGTGCATTTCTTGGCACCAATCGACACGAGTCCTTTTTTGAGCGGTTGTCAAATTCTGTGGTACTCAACGTGAACATAGCTTCTTAATAGCTAGAGATGCCTCGATCTCAGGGTATGTCACATGACGGTCTTGCATTATCAATTCAGACACTGCATTAATGTTTTCCAACACAATAACATTTGTGGGACGACCTTCACGAAATTCATCGTCCAAAGAACGCCGTCCAAGTTTGAATTCACTATACCACTGTAGTTTTCGATGGTGCTTCATCACCATATAAATAATTTAGCTCGTCAATGCATTCTTGTTGAGATAATCCACTCCGACAGTTATGAAAAATAAGTGCCAGTTCCCGAAATATAAACGGTTACTCTCGTATCTTGATCTGTAAACTACTCCTCAACGGCACATTAGCTTCGTTCGCCATTTGTCGAAAACCTTTTACCTTCCAAATGTTTTATACGTTTTGAGAACAAATGATAATCCAACTGGACTAAAAACTTATTTTAGGAGTTATGACAATAAGCGCCCGAATATAATCAGAAATTGATATGGGAACGAAGAGTTAACGGAAAGATGTACAACTATGGTAAAAGAGATTAGAAACTAAATGATTTGACAACATCATTCACAATATAATTCTTCGTGTTGCAAGTATTAAGCAAAGGGATTTTCTAGATTTGACATCAGCTTCAATCATTAATAATAGACACCTGATATCAGCCATGAAGCATCAAACTGTTCGTGATACAAAATTAGCTTCCGAGTACTCGTTGAGTGCCGATTAATATTCGAATCAATATATGTAATATTTACATAGACATAAGCAAAATAAATTAGATAAACGATAAAACTGCTACAATTAAATTATATGAAACAGAATCAAATGTATTCGACTAATATTAACGTAGGGCACTGCTGTGAAAACTTATTAAACTGATAGCTCAGTGATAAATGACTGATTTATTACGCCAAGATCTCGGATTTGAATCCGAGGCTGCTATTCGGGAAAGTCTTTGAGGTTTTCCTTCTCATTTAAGATTAATCCCGACAGTTAAAAAAATCTTATTAAGCTGTTGGCGGACGTAAAGGCATGGATTATAATTATTATTATTAGTAATTTAAGTGTACTTTAGATTTATTGGTTTTGTCATCTTTTATTACACTCCATAATCCTTAACCCTTTCGTTGATAAACTATGATCTTTATTTTGACTGAGTGTAATTGCCATTTTCAAAAGAGGTGTAAATAATGTGTATGGTATTGGCGAAAAAATAATCTTCAATATTCACCAAGTTTCTGTATATAAACCGAGACGAAAAAATATGCGTATACACTATCGCTCATAAGTATTTGGTCACTCGCATTTAACCCGCAAATTGTAACAAAAATCAAAATTGAAATACTAATATCTTTTAATTATTTACATATATGAAAAATATATATTTTTACATATAAAATAAATTGTTGTATAATACATTTATCTAAATTTTGGACTCGTGTATATGCTCTCCTTTATTTTTAATCACTGCAGCACACAATCGAGGCATTCTTTCGATTAGTTTTCGTAATGCCTTTTTATTTTGGGGTTTTATTTTACCCCATGCCACTTGCAGGGTCTTCCACATATTAACAGCAAATGTGGGGGCCGATTTTTTCACCTCTCGGTCAAGTTCTTCCCGCAGCAACTCGATGAGATTTAAATCGGGTCTCTGAGGAGGCCACGCCATAACTTTTATGGTTCCCTCGTTCTCCAATTTCTGCAAATATTCCCGGCATAGTTTGGAAGTGTATTTAGGGTCATTATCGTTACCTTTTCCTCTAATATGCGATTATACTGTTCTTTTTTTTAGTATACCTTCGATTTTTACGAGATCGCCCACATTTAGTCTAGAAAAGCAACTCCATATCATGACTGAACCTCCATCGTGCTTAACAGTAGACGCTATGCATTCTTCCGGGGCACGCTCACCCACAGACCTCCTCACGAAAACACGTCTTCGTGAACCGAAAATCTCGAATTTGTATTCATCGGCCCACACCACTTTATTCGTCTTCTATGGTCCAATTTTGTTGATCGCGTGCCCACTTTAAACGTTTTTGCTTGTTTTGCTTGCGTAGAAGCGGCTTCTGCATTACAATTCGTCCATTAAGACCGGCTTCTTTTAATTGCCGTTTATGTTGTCTATGGAAACATGGGTTTTCGACAAACAGCATTCATTTCTGCTGTGATTTCTGGGGCTGTTTTTCGTCTATTTCTCTTGCTTGTTAACATCATTGCAAGATTTTCTACTGAGTTTGTTGCCCTTCGTATGCGTTTTCGAATTCTACTCAACACACTTCCATATTCGCGGTGTTTTTTGATAATATAACCCACGGTGGACTGATTTACTTTAAGTTCTGTGGCAATTTCGCGGTTGCTTTTGCCTGTTTTACGGTATGCGATTATAAACGATCGTGTTTCTATACTCAATTATTTCCGTTTTGCCATTTGTAACCGACTGAACTTTTTTGAAACACACGATCTTATCACAGTGAGCACCTCACAAAAACTAACTGCAATTTTGCCAAAATATCCAAGTATAAATACTTAATAGTTTACAATAACACCCTACCTTTAAATAAAATCATAACAATCGAAAATTTCCAAGAATTGAGAGATCTAATCTCTTAAGTGCAATTATTCTACCTGGAGTTTTATTAGCGTATTATCGTTCATTGTGAATAATGGGCTAATCGCATAATTATTTATGAATAAGCTTTTATAGAATTTAATTTACTATGAAACTATTACTTACTACAGAAATAAATTTTATAATTACAACTTTTCTATAGAAACTGTAATGAAATAAGGGTGACCAAATACTTATGAGCGGTAGTGTATATCGCAAAATTTGAAATTTCAACTCTTAAACTAGTAAACACAATTTATTGGTAGTATATTGTAATTTAAATTAATCAATTCGTTGTTATATTGTTAAACAATTCTTTGTACGAAAAACTTCTTTATAAAACAGTGTTGAAATTCGAAGAGAGAGATGCAAAATATTTAGTGTATAAATATAGAATATGTTACGTAATAAAAATTTATTACATTGTGTAAACAATCTTTTCAAAATCATCGTTATTCATAATACCCATTGATACAAACATAAATTAATGACATCCACATCGGAAGTGAGTTATATATACATTTAGAGTTTTATGTCGACACCAAACCTCATTTGAATTATTGCTAAAAATTGGACAATGAGTTGTGGTTTTTTAATCTGCACGTGTACGAAATATGTATCCAAAATTAAATACAATTAATGAAATTTCTTTGATTGTATAGCATCCTTATTTGATTTACTTGACCACGTAGATTAAATGACTTGATTTGATAACTACGCTGTTCTTTCCTAATATTTTACTGACATAACTTTTCTCTTTGTATCTTCGTAACGTTGCGGTTTTACGACAACTATTTGAAATCATAAGATCAAGTTATCCAATCTATACAGCTAACAAATAACTCAAATGACATAGCAATGGTCTTCTTAAAGTTAATCATAGCAGATTGATACCTTTAAGTTCTCTATTTATACACACATTTCTAGCTACTAAATTAGATATTTTCCCACTTAATACGCGGGTAGTTTGACAAGTAGTGAGAATGGAAAAGGAAAACGAATTTTTTAAATACAAAATAATTTTTATTTCTCAATATATTCTCATAAAAGAGCAATACATTTATTCCAACGGTGCTCCAATGCCCTTATGCCATCTCTAAATTGCGATTCCGGAAGGCTTGCAATATACTCATTTACGAAGATGATAAGCTCGTCGTTAGACGAAAATTTCTTTCCACCTAGTGCCGTTTTCAATTTTGGAAAAAGGCGGAAGTCGGAAGGAGCTAGATCCGGCGAATAAGGCGCATGCGGTACTAATTGGAAATGCAACTCGTGGATTTTGGCATCGCAACTGTGCTGGTATGCGAGGGAGCGTTGTCTCGGTGAAACATAATCTTTTTCTTTGCCATTCCTGGCCGTTTAGCACGAATCTCAACATTTAATTTTTGTAGAAGTTCTGCATAATATAGTCCGTTTATTGTGGCATCTTTCTGAAGGTAATCAATGAGCAAAATGCCCTTTGAATCCCAAAAAATTGATGCCATCACCTTGTTTGCCGATAAAGTGGTTTTCGCTTTCTTTGGAGGTGCAGAACCACCTTCTAACCATTGTTTCGACTGTTGTTTAGTTTCGGGTGTACTATAGTGTATCCAAGTTTCATCGCAAGTAACAAATCGCCTACAAAAATCAACCGGATTCCGCTTATAAAGATCCAAACGCTCATTGAAAATGCGCAAACGAGTGAACTTTTGATCGGTCATAAGCAATCGCGGCACCCATCTTGCCGAAAGCTTGGAAAGGCCCAATTCTTTCGTTAAAATGTGATGTACGTGTTCAGTTGAAATATTTACCATGTCTGCTATCTCTCTCACTTTGAGTCGTCGATCTTGCGTAATAATATTATAGATTTTTATAATCATTTCCTTAGAAGTCACGATTTTGGATGCTCCAGAGCGCGCGCTTCATCAACACAGCTTGTTCTACCACGTTTAAATTCATTTACCCATCTACTTATTGTGGCGGATGATGGAGCAGATTAACCTAATGTTTCCCGTAACTCATCTTTTATTTCGGTAGCTGTCAAAAATAAACTAATCAACCGATTTATCTAAATATCGGAATGTAAACATATAAATAGTCAACCTAAATTACAGTGCTTTTGTTTTACCAATTAGAGCACCACCTATGTGTCATTCTCGCTACTAGTCAAACTATCCTCGTAAGCAACATTTTCTTATATTTATGTAAAGAATATAAATAATCTGTTTCAGAAAGCATTTTGCGCCTACTGTCATGACCGTATTTGGGGACTTGGTAGACAAGGTTTCAAATGTATCCAATGCAAACTATTAGTTCACAAGAAATGCCACAAAGTGGTACACATCGCCTGCACCAACGAACATGTCGAACCGATTGTTAAGGAAGACCATAATGGCGAAAGCCACGAAGTTATCGCTTCCTCTAACGATCGCTTCGAAAAAAGTTCTCTAAGGGCCTATCCGGAGCCACCTCCAGACGTTACTGGTAACTATAAACACGCTATTAAAGTAATCCACAACAACGTAACACACTTAGTCCTTATAGGTGAATCCGTTCCGGTCGAAGATCCGGAAAAATCCTCAGTACCAGAAAGTATTTTAGAGCCTGGAGCCGAACGTCAGTATTCTCTTAGTGATTTTGAATTAATTCGAGTAATTGGTCGCGGTTCGTACGCAAAAGTTCTTATGGTCGAATTGAAAAAAACGAAACGTATCTATGCTATGAAAGTGATCAAAAAGGCTTTAGTCACAGATGACGAAGATATCGATTGGGTTCAGACTGAGAAGCATGTTTTCGAAACCGCATCAAATCATCCTTTCCTAGTAGGTTTACATTCTTGTTTCCAAACACCCTCGCGTCTATTTTTCGTAATAGAATTCGTCAGAGGTGGAGATTTAATGTTCCATATGCAGCGACAGAGAAGGTTGCCGGAAGAGCACGCACGATTTTACGCCGCAGAAATATCGTTGGCCTTGCACTTTTTACATAGCAAAGGTATAATTTATAGAGATTTGAAACTGGATAATGTACTGCTAGATCACGAAGGGCATATCAAATTGACCGATTACGGAATGTGCAAAGAAGGCATTCGACATGGTGATACAACATCGACATTCTGTGGAACTCCGAACTATATTGCCCCTGAGATTTTGCGTGGTGAAGATTATGGATTTTCCGTCGACTGGTGGGCGTTAGGTAAGTTTAAATTCATATAAAGAGTACTAAAATACTACATTTCAAATATGTATATCTATAGGCGTCCTACTGTACGAAATGCTTGCTGGCAGATCGCCGTTTGACATTGCTGGTGCTTCAGATAACCCAGATCAAAATACTGAAGACTATCTCTTCCAAGTAATTCTCGAAAAGACAATTCGTATCCCTAGATCGCTTAGTGTAAAAGCAGCCAATGTACTCAAAGGATTTTTGAATAAGAATCCTGCTGACCGCTTAGGTTGTCATGGTCATGACTCCTTTCAGGAAATTACCGGTCATCAGTTCTTCAAGAGTATTGATTGGGATATGGTAAGTGTATTACTTAATACCAATTACAAATATCGTTGATTTAATACTTTACACATTAGTGTATAAGAATTAAATAGGCGTTATCATAGTTATTTTCGATTTCCATCTCTTCCTCAGTGTTATACTAACTTTATTGAAAAATATGTAAAAATATACTTTCCACTATTCCTTCTATTACTTGTAAGCATTCCCATAGTACGTTGTGCCATCATAGATTCACTTCAATGTTTTAAAGTTGCCTATAAGTTATTGATATTAAAAATAATTTGCATTCACTTTCAAAAACTTTTTATTGGTAATTGAAGTATTAGTTATGACAATTATATACGAAAAATAATATCTGCCAAATGGCCTCCTCTTGCAACCCCACAGACGTCCAATCTTTTGTTAAAACTTTCAATGACATTTTGACATAATTGAGGCTCTATCTCACCAATGACACGAATAATTTCATCTTTCAAAACAGGAATTGATTGTGGATTGTTTTTATAAACCTGACTTTTCACATAACCCCAAAGAAAATAGTCTGACGGTGTCAAATCACATGATCTTGGTGGCCAATTAACATCACCGTTTCTTGAGATTACAGTCCAGGAAATTTTTCTTAATAAATTAATTGATTCGTGTGCATAGTGAGGTGTAGCGCCATCCTGCTGAAACCACATATCCTCTAGATCAATATTCATTAACTCAGGCCACAAAAATTTGGTTATCATCCGACGATATCGATCACCATCGACAGTTACAGCTTCACCAGCAGCATTTTCAAAGAAGTAAGGTCTAATTACACCACCTGACCATAATGCACATCAAACAGTAACTCGTTTAGGATGCATAGGTTTCTCATGAACATTATTTTTTGAGAAAAATCAGCTGGTTGTTCATTGATGAAATTGACAAATGAACAACGTTTTAAATGATCTATGTTATTTGAACCTTATATGCCTTCAGAGCTAAATCCTTGTGTAAAATACACTATGTTGTTGATCCACTAAGTCCAAGTGGTTGTGAACGTCGTCTAATGGACATTTCAGGATCTTCAGCAACACTTTCACGAACCAAACCAATATTTTCTTGTGAACGACCACTACGACTGTATTTTTCACATTTTTGATCTTCCACGACGGAACCGATCTCTTGAAATTTTTTAATAATTCGACCAATAGTGCTTTCGGATGGACGATTATGTAAACCATAAAATTCACGTAATTGTCTAAAAACTCCTTTCACAGAACGCTGATTTTCATAAAACATTTCAACAATTTGAACGCGTTGTTGTACCGTGTACGAAGCCATTTTTATAAATGTCATCCATCGCACCTTTTAAATGCCCACATACCCAGACAAATTCAGTGCGCCATCTATATTTTATTTATTCTTAAAAAAAACCGCGCAATTTGAAACACCTTTTATTAACACATTTTAGCATCAAGTGTTTTAGGTTTTATAAGATGTGTACTATTTTTATTGTATTCCAAGCCTATAAATATATTTAGAGAATACTTATTTCACAGAACTGTTAATTAATAGAGATAATACGTTTTTATTTATGCTAATTATGTTTCTGGGCATAATAACTACTTTTGCGTGAGACTGTATGTACACGTGATTTTAATTTATATAAAGTAGCAAAAAATGCATCGTAGATTAGTTTTTCTATAAAATAATTTCAATATATAACAACTTTTCATTGTATTTTTAACACTCTTTCTAAAATTTATTCGTGAATATAGCTCATTTAATCGTTATTCAATAAAGATAAAGTGCAAAAACATGTTATCAAAAGCAATAAATGCACAAGGCCAATATTATAATATATTACAAAATTAGTGCCAGTGAAATTATTTCCAATTGAATTTAATTAAATTGGACTGAAACCGTAAATATTTTGTGATATTTTAAAAGAAACATTCTAAATTGATTTTATTAGTTACTCCTATTTAATAAAAAAGAAAATAACTCAAACACTTACTGTTTTACTCGTTGATTTTATGCGGTTTTAACACGTAAATCTACATCACACGAATAATTGTTTACAATCTAATAAGACCCTTAATAATCAAGAGGAAGATTGCGTACATATTCACAACATAGGAGATGACATTGATTTAATACATAAATACAGAACGACAGAACGCATATGTATTAACTATCGATCATTGAATCATGATTATATACACTGATGTTCAAAAGTATTTGGGTAAATATTTTATAAAACTATTTACACAACATAGCTTCTAGGAAATTCATTCTTGCAAAATTGAATAAATATAGAGAAAGCATTTACATAAATACTGAAGGTGATTTTGATGGAGCCTGTGGTTGATTAACTTAATCACTAAAGGTTGATATATAACCCTTTTCCACATTAATTTTCGTAATTCTGTATACATATTTCAACAACTAAGTTGTCATCATCAGCAGATAATTAAGCAGTGTCGCACCTGGAGAACTACGCCAAGAAATACCCGTACGAAAGAAACTAATTTCGCACACGATCCGTACGCACACTGTGTGCGTCTTGGCTTTCAGCGGTTATATATCAACCTTTAGTGATTACATAAATACTGCATAAATAACATGTAAATTGCGTTATTACCTGCAATAAACCTAAATTGATTATTGCCATTATACGGGTTTTATTGCAATAAAAGTTTTTCGAAGTTCTTGTAATTATATTTATGTTAAAGATAAGGGTACTTTTAGTAATGATGTTTTAATTGCCTTGGACAAGTTTTAAGTTAGATTATCGAAATTGCCCTCAGTTGCGTGTCTGTCTTCGTTGTGAAATATTCCTGTGCGACTACTTTTGTTAAGACTGTTAAACATGCTGAAACGAAAAGAGTTATACATAGAAACGCATGCTGTTATAATTGCGCATCATCAAGGTAGCAAAAGCAATCGGCAAATTGCGAAACAATTAAAGTTTAGTAATACCATCGTAGACTATACCATAAAAACAGACCGAGAAGGTGTCTGCGTTCTGAATAAATCATGAATTAATCAGGAACCCAGAGCGATAACTTCTGCTGAAGATTGTGCAATAGTGGTAACCAGAAATCGATGGAAAACAGCCCCAGAAATCACTTCTGAAATCAATGCAAGCCGCCAAAAGTCAATAAGCGTAACTACAGAAAAACCCGTTATTGCGCATACAGAGTAAACGGAAACGCTCAAACTGGGCTCGTGAATACCAGTATTGGTCAGTTGAACAGCAGAGTAAAGTCTTATGGACCGATGAGTCAAAGTTCGAGATTTTATGTTTAAGAAGACGTGTTTTCGTTCGAAGAACTACAGGTGAGCGTGCGACAGAACAATATATTGTGCCTACGGTTAAACATGGCGGTGGTTCTGTGATGATCTGGGGTTGTTTTGGTGGTACGATCGTGGGTGATATTGTGAAGATCCAGGAAATATTAAAGAAAGAACAGTATCGAAACATTTTAGATAACAATGGTATTCCTTCAAGATTAAGACTTTTGGGGCCGAATTTTGTGTTCGAACAAGATAATGACGCAAAGCATACATCTAAACTTTGCAAAGACTATTTGCAATACTTGGAAGCAGACGGATCCATCATAGATATCGAGTGGCCTCCCTAAAGCCCTGATCTAAACAACATAGTGTTATTGCGGGAGGAACTTGATCGGAAAGTCTGGAAAGCAGTACCAATGTCGGAGGCTAATTTGTGGAAGAAGCTGCAAGAACTATGGGTCTGGATAACACCAGATACCTTGACAAAACTAATTGCAAGAATGCCGTGGTTGTGTACTGCCGTTATCAAAAACAAAGGAGGTCACATAGGCGAATCACAAGTTT